>KL264196.1:0-34958 GCA_000699545.1 Podiceps cristatus | reverse complement strand
CTTTCCCTCAGCATACACCTTTCCTCTCTTGTTAGGTACCAATGTGCTCAAATCACTGCATAGTGTTGACATCTCACTCATCATACATAAAATGATGCCAGCCACCATTTCTTTTTTGATGTCCCTGTGCATGATCTGCTGGAATAATTCCCAGATTAACTGTTTATTAATATAATTTTTGCAAAACAGTTGGTGAGGAAATTTCATTGCACTTCCTTGAAATAAGGCCTTTGCTATCCTTTTCTGAATTTTCTGATTCTGGGAATTGACAGCTGCTAATCCTAGCCAAAGCTTTCTCCAGTCCTGATCCTGCAAACACTTTGCCAGATAGGAGTAGTTCTACTACAGTCAGAAGGTCAATGTTGAGTATTCAGTACTCAGTACTCTTTCCAATGTGAGTACAGAATTCAAGGTGTTCCCTGATACAAGGATCCCAGCAGATCTTCCTACGAATGACCTGCAAATGCAGCGTTTGCATGGCAAGAGCACAGGGTTGCAATTGCACCCAGTCTACATGGAGGGACACAAAGAGGGACAAGGTACCAACCTGCAGCCTCAGCCACCCTCGCTTTTATGTATACGCACACACAGGCACTATATATCTCTTGATTTGTAATAAAATTTTCTCACAACTGATTGATGGTGATTATTTCAGTCAAGCTGATTGACTATTCCAGTTCTTGAGTATTTATTACATGTGTGTTTTGAGAGCTGTAATTGTTCTTATTTACCTCACCAAGCACAAACCTCATCCTAATTATATGTGTACTAGAGACTGTTAATCTAGTGTTGTTAGCTTTCTTCCACGTTGACACAGGACAGAAGTCCATTCAGTGCAAACGCAGTGACATTTCATAGCTCCAGTCAGTTGTGCTCAGTCCTTCCACAGCTATTAACTGATGCAATGAAGCCCTGTTGTTATGGGTAGCAGGGAGCATCTTTAACATCCACAGCTGTTTTTAATGTTTCTGTCAAGGAAAGATTATAGCTGTGAAGGCACAGGGAGATTTTGTGCAACAGAGTCAGAAAGCTTTGAACTCTGCACACACCATGACTGAAGATACTGTACATACGCTTCAACAAATCTTGACACCATAAAAGTCATGGTATAAAATAGGATATCTGAAGGTTATAGAACAATTAATGGCTCTAGTGTAAACAATATGCTACCAAGAATTAAGTCCCAAACATTATCAGCCTCTCGCTCTGGATATACCAGATCTCACAGGCTGAGAATGACTTACCCAAACAACCTCAGATGGAAAACCATGAGGCAGACAAGTTTGGAGCCACGCTAGCAATTCAGTGTGAAGAACAGTCCAAGGAGTGAGCATTGAATGATTCCCCGGACAGTGCTTGGAGATGCTTTCATTCAAATTTAAGATTTCTGCCCCACATTTCTGTTTTGAATGAGAATAAAAAAGAAGGTTCACAAAATTTCCCATGGAATTAAAATTCTGAAAATTTTACATTGGAAAAAAAAGGTAGGTCTGGTGCTGATTATTCTGCCTGAAACAAATGGGGCCAACTGTACAAATCTTGGATGAACCCTGGAAATATTCCATTATGAAAGCAGAAGATCTGACAGCCTCAGGGCTCCTGAGGTGGTTTTTTTCTCACCTACCAATAGAGTAAGAACTTCAGAAATATGGACATCCACATCAGAAATATGGACATGCCCCTGAGGTGGTTTTTTTCTCACCTACCAATAGAGTAAGAACTTCAGAAATATGGACATCCACATCAGAAATATGGACATGCCCCTGAGGTGGTTTTTTTCTCACCTACCAATAGAGTAAGAACTTCAGAAATATGGACATCCACATCAGAAATATGGACATGCCCCTGAGGTGGTTTTTTTCTCACCTACCAATAGAGTAAGAACTTCAGAAATATGGACATCCACACTTTAACCAGCATTCTTGGTATTTACACTGCCCCATGCTGGGGGTGCAAAAGAACTACTGGGCAAGCTTTCCTAGGGCTTCCAGGCTTCTACCTCCACAGGTCAGGAGTTGTGACAGTAGTTAAGGTATACAAATTCTTTGTTGTGAAGAAAAGAGTCAAAGCTGCAGGAACCCCCACTTGGGTCATAGACCTCAGACACTCAGAGTTTCCAGCTCTACCAGAGACACCTGGAAGATATGTGATCTCCAAGTTCAGCTCCTAGTTGAGCTGCAGGAAGCCTGCAGGTGCCCTGGAGTCAGAGGAAAGCCACACAGAAAGTCTACTGCAGTGCAACAAATAATGGATCCCTGCTTGTGTTTTGTCAGGGGGGAAATAAAAATAAATAAAACCAAAACACCCCCCCCCCCCATAAAATTAAAAAACCCCAACAAAAAACAAAACCCCCACAACCAACCAACGAACCCCAAAAATCAGGGAAGAAACAAAAAGAACCTCCAACAAAATAAAGAATTTCCTAAGAAATATTTTTGTTTCTACTAACTCAGCATTTTCTAATGAAGCATTGCTTACTGGAAAATTTCTGCCTATTTCCATCTGGGAGGACATTGTTCAGAGGAACATGACATATTTTGGATGACATGAGGGAATGTTAAGTTTGGTCTTCTTGCCAAATTCCATCCTAGCAGATAATTTCCTACTTATTTAAATCCACCTCACAACATTACAGAGTGCATTTTTTCAGCTCACATTCTGTCTTGCAGTTCTTGTACTGTTAAATATTTTCTGCATTTCAACTCCTGTGTAGCTGCGTTTCCCTGAGTTCAGTGCTACATTAGAGAGTATGGTATCTTTATATATGTGAAAGAGAGCTTTGGGGTCTGTAAAATCATTTGGGTTACTGCAAGATCATCAGTGCTATGTGAAGGATTATTTTTAGTACCTGAAAAGTTTCTGCATAGCAAGGTGTAATTCCACACATAATGTAACTACTCTGTATGTCAAATTATTTTATGCCATTATGGGGCATGACTGTATTACAGAGTAGCTGTTGTATTTTTCTCTCTCCTCAGGAACATTTATTACTACAATGAGGATACTGCATTGACTCCAACTAAGACCCAGGCCCCTATTGTGCTAGGCACTATAGCAACAGACAGTAAAAGGCAGTCCTTGTTCCTAAAGACCCTTCTGTCTAAACAGACAAGATATGAACAGAGATTTGTCTTTTCTTCTTCAGTTTATAACAGTTGCAAAACAACTTGGATGAAGAATAAGAATTGCAATGAACAGGCTGTGATGATACCAGTATGTGAACCCATATGTAGGTGGGAAACCCCAAGCCTGTAAAAAAAAGATGGGTGCAATCCCCAACCAACTGAAGTAACATGAACACTCCTACTGACTCTAATGGGAGACAGGATTTCCCCTCTCTGTTCCCATCTCACCAGGTACATGTCTGCATAGTGTGATGAAGAGATATTTCCAAATTCACTTGGTACTAAAAGTAGCATTGTGGTATTGATATATTGTTCCTATTGGAGTAATAAACTCAAACTGAGCACTGTGCTGCTGCTGCTAGATGGCTTCTAGTACTCACTGAGCGCTCGCTCACTGGTATTTCTGTGATATTGCATGGTGCCATGTAGACAGCCACAGCTCTGCTGTAGGAACAAGTTATAGGCAGTGGGTTCACAAGTTGCCTGGATTCACCAGTCACAAAACTACCAACCTACCACTGATAGTAAGCTGAAGGATTTATTATGGTCTGCAATACTTCATGGCCTCCAGTGCAGGGGCTATTGAGAACACAGTGAATTCCCTTAACATACGGTATTTCTTGCCACAAATCCTTTCCCTAAGGGATAGAGACTAAAAATACCCAAGGTAGAGCTCATAAACAGACGTATCCCCTCTTCCAATCTTGCTGATGTTGCTATGTTCTATATTATTATTTACTTAAATTGCATAGCAGGAGACTAGGGTAGCTTATTTTTTATCTTTTGTAACTGATGCAATGCACATTAAATCAGAAATAATCGTGACTTCAGAGATGCAGGTCTGTTTTCTGAAAATTCTGAGTATGAATGTGATACAATAGAGGTTTGAGTGACGCTCATTTTGCACCTTTGAGTTTATTATAAGATTAACAATCTTTATTATTTTGCAGAACAAGCAATAGCACCTCACCAAGGGTATAATCACCTTAGTCAAACAACAAATAAGCTTTTACTTAATGCGCTAAAAATACAGTTGAGAAACCTTCGATCTCAAGCCGTGTGATAAAATAGACTGTGTTGACTGAGCAGATCAGCAGCTGCTGCTGTTCAGGCTCCTTTACCCTAACAATGCTTGCCTTTCCCTCTCCCCACCAAATTTAGAGATGATGTCAGTTTAGCCAACCCCAGGAGTTCAAAAATCAGAAGAGAAACCAAAATAGAATCACAGGATTGATATCAAAGCCATGGAAGCCATGGAAGTTATTGAAACTGAAGCGTATGATTTGGGGGGTCAGCCTTTAGATTTTTTAATTCATAGGAGACAGCCTTCTCTCTTCCAGTTGTCTGCTCGGTTCTGCTGGCTGTCTGATATGCCCTATTTCAGAGTGAGAGGCAACACAGGACAATAGGAAGCACAAAGGATTGGGAATCTATTTAAAGGTTATATAAAGCTCAATTCTCCATCATATGTAAAGCCTTAATCCTGCAAATACCTTATCTGAATGCTTAACTTGATTCATACAAGCAGCCCTATGGAAGCCAGTGGGGGTTCTCTTGTATTTGAGGTTTGCCACTTATATAAGTTACTATTGCACGTCAGAAATGTTAGCCTGTGCCACAATATTAAGAATTAGCTAGGAATGAAGAAGTCTTTTGCTCATGTTTCTCTGTGATCTTGGGCAAGTCCTGAATCATTCTATATCCCAGCTTCCCACTCTTTAAAAAAGGGGGTAAAATTTGTCTCTACAAGGTACCTGGAAGCCTCCAGACAAAGGATAATAAAATTCAGATAATTAATATATTGTCTTCTTCTGATGTAAATTGAATTCTAGCGAACACAGCTGGAAAGAATGCTAAAAATCAGTGAAAAGTATTACATAATTAGATTTCCTAATAAAACTAAACCCATAAAATTGGACTTAGTCTGCCATGGACCAAGTCTGACTCAACAGTCAAGAGAAAGAGAGGACATATTCTTCTCAGCACTGACAAGACCATACTTCTCATTTCACAAACCAGACCTTTTGCACTTCAGAAGGATAAGCATGACTCTATTCTGAAATCAGCAGATCCTGAGAGTTAGAATTTCTCATACAGGAGTCTATAAAGTTCTAAACATTTCTTTACCTTTTTTCCTACACGAAATGCTCAAATTCCTCTGAATTTAAATTTAAATTTAATTGATCCTAATTTAAATTTATTCTGAATGTCAAGTCGAATTTTTTGAGGCAGGAGTAATATGTTAAGAAGGAATGGCTTGCTAGAAAAGTACTCACTTAAAATAATGGAAGGCTTTAATCTTTTATTAAACATTTGAAATTACTAAAAGATACTACCTCACAGTGGCTTAGTTTAAAGAGGCAAACTGATACATTTTGTTAATTAGGCCATTAAAAAACTCATTTAGGTGTAAATAAGTCTAGGTCATTAAATCTTAATGTACAGTGTCAAAGTGAAACTTCAGTCTTCACACTTTCTAGTAATGTTAATTCATGACCCCAAAAATTAATTAAAAATAGAATTAGCATCAAAGAACTTACTTCCCTGCTCCTGTTTTTAAAGAAAAAAGATGTATTGGTAGTAATAAAAAGTGTTATTTCTGCTCAGTCCTCCATTTATACATTCTGTCTGTCTACAAGATTTTTCTTAAACTTGGATGTACCACCTCTCCATTTTGATACCAGTTATCTATGTGAATATTTTTAAAGCACAGCAAAAGATAGCTAGCAGGGATGACCAGTGATGTTGCCACTAATTTTCATGGTAACAAGTACAGGCTATGTCAGTGAAATCACATATTGTGAATTAACGGCATAATAAAGCATAATAACGAGTCAAAAGTGTTACTGGGCACAGTTGAAAAGGCAAGGCTAAAAGGTTATCTCCTGTTAAGGTTTTTGATGATTACTGTCATAAAGTCATATTCTTGGTTGCAAATAGCTTTACAAAACAGGAAGCATTTAGATAGAAAATTTTTAGGAAATTTTTAAGATTCTCAGGATGATTTTAGAAAATTTCAGGGAAAAAAAATTAGAAAAATTTCAGAGAAGTTTAGCCATCTCCAGAAACAGAGAACAAGTTATCCTGTTTGATTACAAAGGGATAAAAAGGTTTCTAGAGACATAAACTGGGAGAAGTTGATGCAAAGAAACTGAAGATGGAATTGAGAGAAACTGAAAGTGGGCAGTAGAGTGCAGGGGAGACAGAGGCTGAGTGATCAAGAAGACAGATGCTACAAGGGAAGCATGTAGATCCTGAACAACTGAAAAAAAATGAGACTGGACTGAGGGTAGAGAAGGGCAGGGGAGGTAACAGTGGGACAGAATCAACACTGAAAAAGACTGCAGAGGACAAGAGAAGGGGACCCAAGTGCAGCAGCATGGGTGAAATGGACTGTGCTCATGCCAGAACAAATCACAAGGACGCCAGAATCCCAACACTAGTGTAAAAGCAAGTAGGAACTATCCTGTATTTCCATACATATAGGTCACAGATCAAAAATATTTTTTTTTCCACAGTACAATAATAAGTGAAGATTCTTGCTTTTCCTCTGTATACCCTTTAATGAAAAATTAAAAGTCCCTTCTTTTCCAGGTGCCTAAAATCAAGAGGATGCAGAAATGTCAGTTCTATACAGTATTAGCCAGGCTTGCAATGCTGACGTAACACATGGGGGAAAAAAGAAAGACAGAACACTGAAAACTGTGTGAAGGCTCTAAGGAGAAGGGATGATTTTAAGGTGGTAGCAGTGACACGAGGTGAACTGTAACAAGTAACACAGTGACAGAATGAAGGAAGGATTATACTAGACCCCATCAGCAGGGATGCTGCCCAGCATTTGCAGGGACATTCTTTGAGTCCAATACAAGAATAAATTTACTTCCTTAGTGACTGGTCGATATTTGGACACATTTGGACACATATTTTTTTTTTTTTTTAATAAAAAAATACACTTGAATTGTTTTCATCCTTCCTAATTCACTGAAGCATACCACACAGACAAACAAAGGACCCTACCTTTCCCTTCTGTGCAAACTGAACGCTCGCTTTGTAGATAACAATCTTCCCACAAGATGATGACTGGCAAGAATCTTTTCACTGAAGGACTGTATTGACTATATGGTTGTTCTTACACAGATATAACATATGTAAATTATTCATGATTATATATGAAGCCATGCTACATAGAAGCAATTGTTCCCACTATACACATTCCTTGGAATTGTGTGACACATGCATTATGCATTGATTATCAAGCAGGCACAAGAAAATTCATCAAAGAATATTTAAATGTGCCTCAAGGAGCCACTAAGTTTTCTGATGGCTTTACAGAAGGAAAACTAATTGCATCTGCACAATACAACTCTTCTAAAAGGGTTTATTTCCATGAGTGCTTTTACTTTTTTCATTGGTAAACATTTAAAACAGTATACTTAAAGAAACTGATAATAAAAATCAGAAATGATTAAATGGTTTTATTATATTCAAGTTTCTTCCATTTTAGCTATGCTTACTTGTTCCTACTGATTCTTTGCTATATCAGAAACGCATAGAAGTTCTTGTCCTTTCAGCGTGGCATCAGGGTGGATAATAATGGACAACTATTCTCACAAAGAGCTTACACCCTTTTCTAAGACTTAAAATTGAAATCCAACTAATTATGTAAAATAATAGATTGAAATTAATAATTCTTCTGGCAAACATAGTCAAGTTTGCTATACTGAACACATACGGTTTTACTAAGACTTTCATGTGAAATGGTATACACACCACCTGAATGCACCCATTTAATTGTACGAAATTCTGTAAAATTTCTAGACTATTGCTGTCTTGGAAATTCTCTTACTTAGTTTTCAGAAATGTGTAGAAAGAACCAAATGACTACTTCTTTCTGTCATGACTTATCCAATTATCTGGTAGGGCTCTGTGACAGACAGGCTGCAGTCAGTAGTCTGGTATGGTCAAATTTTACACTGTTTGATGCTTTCTTAGGTGGCGTTTTGACAGACCGTACTAGGTGTACATAAGTCCATGTGGAGTCTGCTGGTTTATATGATCTTGCTTTACAATTTATCCAAAAGAATATTTTGCTAAGGTGATTTACTTCCTTGTTAAATCTAAACAAGTGATGATACTGCTGATCTGTTTACACACTAAGTTCAAGTTTCTTCTTATTTATAACACCGTGGAGCACTTAAATTGGAATTCTTTGTTCCCCTTGGACAGGTGAAGATTGATTCCAATGGTCTTCCAATCAGTCTATAAATCAGGATACTTGGGATTGACATTTCATTGGTATGAGCAAGAGAAGAGTCAGATTATTCTTTGCCAAGCTATACGACTATGGAGCACCATTCTAATATTTCTAACTCTCTTACCACTTCACTATTGATATTGTGACAGGATTTGTAATACCATTAGGCTGCAATGCCAAGAGCAATTCTTTAGAAGAGTGTGACACTGAATATAGGCTCTGGCAAATGATGCATTCAGTTAGAAAGTATTAATGTGACAGAACTCTTCCAGAACCTTTTACAGAGAATATGTCTTGACCAAAAAGTGACAAAAAAGAAAATAGTGCTATGTTGAACCTGTGCAACCTAGCATTGAGACAGAAAAATCTCAACTGAAAATGCCTTTTTGTGCAAGAAGTCTCCCTGTCATTTATAGTAATGTAAATCACAAGGAACCATGAAATGAGTGGAACTACAGCTGTATAAATCAGGTGTCATATGAATAAAAAAGTTGTAAGATATTATTGTTGGGTCACTTAGCTCTGCTCCACAGTTTTATTTTAGCTCTAACATTTATCAGCTTTGCTTGTCCAAACTAACTCAAAACAGAAATATTTTCTGCAGTTTGGCAACAATGGGCACTCAGGATTGGGTATTCAGAGAGCAAGTAACAGAGAATTTGTCATAATGGTTCTATCTACTGTTCTACAGTTCCTCTCATACTTTATGCCTCTGCTGTATATACCCATAAAACATCTAACTATGAAATGACAGTAAGGAAAAGAAAGAAGTGTTCCCTTTCCATCATATTTCTCTGACAGATGAGATTTGATCATCTGTATTATCACAGCTACAAATAGTATTAGCAAACATAAATTTCCCAGCCCCATTACATACAGACGTGTTATCCGTCTTATGCCATTGAATAGTCCATGGGCTAACTATTTGCTGCATAAAATATTTTCTTTTATTTGTTCAAAATTCAGTGGCCCTTAATTTCATAAAGCATTTATTTCGCTGAGATGTGCAATGCAGAAAATGTCCCTATCACTATTCTGAGTACTGCATTGTGTTCCCACTTCTTCCTACTCTTCCACAAAACAAAACCACTCCAGGATGAGAATCTCAGTGGTATGAACTGGTAAATGATCCAAAGGAGTGTCAGTTTATACCTTCTGAATCTTTAAGTCTTTGAAGTGTTTTATATGTAAATATTACTGTATATCTCACTACTTTTGTTGCCTTTTTATGAGCTTTCACATATAGTCTCAATTAAAATTTGGAAGAACTCTTATAGAAAATAGAAATGCCGCTCTTGAAAAGGATCGCTCTCATACCATCATGATGTAATGAAAGAAGAACTAAAATAAATGAGAAAGATTTCTAGTTATTTTACTGATCTCACTAGAAACTCAGCCTCTTCTGGGTTTTTTGCTGTTGTTTTGGGAAGGGTGAGAGTGGGTGTTGGGGATTTTTTTGTTAAAAAAACCCCCACAAAGACACTGTTATTTTCATGGGGTTTTGTTCCTCTCTAAGTAATTTTATCTGGTAATAATTTATGAACTCTAAAAATACATCTTTAACTGTGATCCAGTTTCTATTGTAATACTGCAAATTGATGGATTTAACATTAATACTGATGAAATTGATAATGTTTTATGTAATTATTGCTTCACTAATTACTATGTATTCCACTGCCATCTGTATGTGAGATCATTAATACAGTATATGTATAAACATTAAGCTTAATGGAGTTGAATGATGATATGGAAAGGCAGGATGGGTAATGAATGATGAAGCAAACAATTAGCACTCTTTCTTACAAATTCATAAGCTGTTCTACGTGGAACTGCAGCCTTGCAGAGCAAAATTCAGTGCATCTCTTAATTATAAATAAGCTAGGGAATTCTAAAAGCACAGAATACCTTTTTAACCTCTTGTAACTCTAGACTGTTTTTAAGCTCCTCAGCAAGATTTTTCCTGGTCAAAATAAAAGGTAATTTAAAGGAAAAGCTTTTCTGTTCTTTATTGGTCACTTTTAAGTGAATATTTGACTGATGGGACCTAGTCAAGTTTTACATTTAAGAGACACTTAATGAAAAAGTATATCAGTCTTAAATGGTTCTTAATTGGTTCGTGTGATATGTCTGTGTTGGTACTTAGCACAGGATTGAATTTCCCACTAAAGGCTTATTTCTACTAACCCTTAACTCATGCTGAGTATCCCTCTCTCCCTTGTGCATAGTCTCATTGATTTTGCCCAGAGTAGTTGTCTTTCTCTGTTCTACAATTCTAAATCTTTTTCTCTGTAGTTTTTATAAAAGAACAAATTCAATTTTTCTAGATCATTTAAATCCTTGGATTGAATAAATTAATTCTAACTTTACTATATGACAAGCTATAAAAAGAATCCATATAAATTAAAAACATTACATTCAATGTTTTCATCTTGCGTATAGACTTTAAAATAATACCTTGTGTCCTCTCAAATGCAACTCTTAATATTTCCCAGAAATGTGAAATCAGCATATGATCTCTCTGTGTACTTTAATTAGCCCCGCTGTCTGTGGATCAAATATCAACCCGTTTTATTTGCCCTGCAGTTCTCTTATGGCACAAAATTAACGTTTCTTGATTTTTAAAGCATGGGTTCTCTAGAATTTTTTTCAGTTACCACCGTCTTTAATTGGCTACCTACAACTGTAGCATTGGATACAAAAATTTTCAATGACAGCATTATTCTACAAAACCTAAAGTCAAGGCCTATTTTTCAAGGTATTTCACATGTGAGTAGAGCTCCTCTTTTGAATATAACAACTAGATTTTGTACAAAAAAATTATTTTTATACTGGTAAAGAACAGTATTTCAGATGATAAATTATAATTTATTATCCTAAGAGCAAGAACATTTTGTAGAGCTTCTGTACCTTCAAGACATAGACTGGGTCCTTACAGGCAAAGATAAGTAAAACACAGTATGCAGAAAATTCATGTTTAGAGCCACTTTAAATATATTTCATTGAAGATCTTATAGACACATATGTGATATTGGACACTTGATCTGAAGGAAGATGTTATAATACTATAATTGCTCTAATGATCCCACAAGAGAGGCATCTTCAATGTGTTTGACAGTATCAAAAGAAGCCTGGACATTACTTCTTACAGCTTGACCTAATGTGCCACAGTGGATGTTTGACATTAGCCAACAAATGGCCACATAACAAGCATGGCAGAATGAAGAAATTCACCCCACCTTGACTAGAAGTCAGGGAGGTTGCAGGGCAGAGACTGTGTCAGTGAAGGACACTTGAAAAGGGAGAAAGAAAACACAATGAAAAAAAGGAAAGGAAAGCTCAATACAAGACAAAAAAAATTAGAAAACTCTACTGAAACATCAAGGAGTGTTCTGCTCTTACGAACATATGTGACACATAGTCTCTCTAATCTTATTGAGATAAGGGATAAATTTATATTTTAAATTCTGTGTGGCTGTGAAATTGGAATCTTTGAAATGGTTCAGTCCTGTTACAACGAGGAAGACTAGTCATGAGGCACAAAATTTAAAACAGCCACTGTCACAATATGATGAATGCATTGAAAGAGAATTCCATGGCAAAAGTTACTTTTCAAGGTATCATTAAGTGCCACGCCCCCCTCCCCCTTCTAACACAAGACAATGTCCATATTAACCAATGATTATCCATTCAACAACTGTCTTGCAAATTGCCTTTACTAATCAATACCAATAACCAAATGATTTAAATTTAAAACATTTGTACAGTTTTGGAGTTTCACATATGACTAGCATTTTAGTATCCTAATGATCCATCATTCAGTCCTTTTCATTAACTGAAAATGGCTCAATACTTTTCATTACCTAGAAAAGTCTAATATAATTTTTAGAGTTTTGGAGAACAGTACTGGCTCTGTAAGTAGGCATAACAAGAGATACAACACTGAGATGTCTAATAGCCTATAATGAACTTAAACATCATCATCTATTGGATTTCATTAATGGGGGTAATACTAAGTAATCCTGGCCAATCATCTGTCTCTAATCTGAAAATGCTTTTGATGGCATTTCTCTGAGCTGCAGGCACTCCAGTCCTCCAGTCAGGAGTCTCAGTAGGCTTGACCAAATAATGACTTGCATGATTAAAAGCAAAACATTTTGATTATAGTATTCAAAATAATTCCATGAAGATATATTAGGCATAATACAGTAGGCATATACTCAGGACACCTGCAAAGAGTTTGCTTTTCCAATGCCTCTTGGGGGCATCCAAAATACTAGTAATTTTAAAAATCTTGTTCATAATTTTTAAGAATTTACGGATTATTATTGACTCCTTCATTATATTAAGAGGCACAAATGCATTCAAGTATGTTTAAAAAAATTTCACACATTCTTTCCAAGGACTCCTTCTGCTGGCATTCTTGCTGAAGAAGATTACTTTGGTAAACTAAAAATAGCAACAATTAAATTTTGTTCCACGGTATGCCACAAAAAGAAAATAATGCCAAAACATGAGAAATAGAATATGGAACTGTCATCATGTTGAAGACTGCTATCTGTCTGCATCTGTAAATATATAAATAAAATATAAATGGTTGAAATAAAACCAAGAATTATGTTACCTGCTATTGATTTTCAAGACAATAATGATAACAGTGATAATTACAATTTGAAATGCTTTTCATTATTTGAGTAAAATTTAAATAACTATTTTATGGTCATTCTTCTACTAATTCACTAGCTGATTTGAATAAATTTCCTTTCAATACGAACCTTGTCACTTGATATATGCCATAAAGAGGAAGAAGAGAAAGAGTTGAGGAAATATAAATGTATCTTTTTGGAGAATTATAACTACCTCTTCCAGCAGAACGTGTCATGATGAAGTAGTAATGATCACTTTGAACCATTATTCTGTGTGCTCATCTGCCAGCAGAGATTTAAGCCACTTTCATGTCATGCAATGATAAATTATTCTGGCAATTCTATCAGTGCTTTATTTTCCACATAACTGTACTATATTCTAGGAAAATTAGTTCTTGTTAATCTGAATTACAATTTTAAATAATATTGTATGGTTTACTTGATAGAATATGATAGTCTATTATGTCAAAAACTACCGAAAATTTTAAATTAGTTAATCGTTAACCCAACAGACTTAAATGCCCCAGACAAGAGCTATTAGTGTCTACTGGGTCAATGCTGATGCTCTGCATGTGCTATTAATCCATAAACTAAAAACCTCTTTGAATCTGCTTAAAACTTTTTATGAAAGCTGACTGAAATTCCTTTCCTGGGGAATTCTTAGCTGATATTTTACCTTTAATTCATTCCACTGTGAAAAAAAAGAAATCTGAATACTCCCAAAAGAGAAATAGAGTGATATGAGAAGAGATAGCTGAGGGAGTAAGTAACTGACTGTGGAAATTTTCACTTGGTTTAAACTCATTCTGTGTTAAACACAACTGAAATTGGTTGAAGTGTTAAAGATATTAAAAGAAAGGATTGTGAGATGTGGGAGTATGAAAAGCACACTCATAACCTGTATACGCATTGGCAGTCTTGATAGGAAGACTTCATTCAAGCCTCCTAAGCAACAATTCATGGTGATTGCCCCTTTTTATGTCATCCTTTGAGAAGAGATTGACTCCATCATCTTTGCAATTCCTCTTCAAGTAGCTGTAGGCTGCTATTAGCATCTTTGCCAGATTAAGAAAGGGCATCTCCCTCAACCTCAGGGCTGTTGCTCTAGGTCTGTAATCATCTTGACAACCCCTCTGATGGATCCACTGCAGTTTGTCAACTTCCCTCTTGACTTGGAGGGCAAGAAACTAGATGCAGTGTTTGAGGTGCAGCCACACCAGAAATGAACAGACATATATAATGTAGCCCAATATGTGATTTGTCTTATTCATGATAAGAGGGCATGGGTGGCTCACATTCAGTCTTGCATCCCCTATAACTCCAAGTCCTTTCCAGCAGTGCTGTCTGTTTCTTAGCTAATGCGTTCCTGGTCTGTATCAAGGCAAAGGGTTTTTCCTATTCCACCAGAAAACTTTGCATTTCGCTTTGTTCATCTTTACCAGGTTTATGTTGGCCAAATTCTGATGTTTTTCCAGGTCTCTCTGCACTGAAGCTGTATCTTTTGTCATGTCCCCTCCCAATTTAGTATCATGCAATTTGGCCAACTATGTATTCACTTGCATCATCCAGATTGTTGGTGAAGATAATTAACATAAACAGCCTCAGTATGTTCCCCCAGATATTCTGATATCAGAGCACTTGTCCCTTTGAACTTGGTGGCCAGCCAGTTTTCAGTCTCTAACACTTCAGTCATCCAGTCTAAATTGCCTTAATTTCCAAATGAGAATGCTGTGGAAGACAGTGCAATGAGTAGTTTCAGGCTGATCCAGTATGATTTATCATTGTCATGTCCACCTTGACTGTTCTCAATTATCTTGTAATCCATAGCTTTTGAGAAAGAAAACATGACCTCAAAATAGATACTTCCTTTTTGCTCAGGCACATTCTTATGGTCTTCAGGGCCAGATTCTAACCATTGCTCCGAATGATCTTAGATGAATGCTCTAATTATCAGACTGTTCGAGTCTCTTCACTTGACTTACCAAAAATTGTAACCTTTTTAGAAATGTAACTTTCATGATTTCTTAGACACTTCCATTTGACCAGTGTTTTTTCTGATGAATAAACCTTTCTGAAAGAAAGGATTCTCTTGCTGATTAATGTGATCATATTCTATCATACTCGTTCAACATTAGCAGCATTTGGAAATGCAAGTGAACAAAGGTAATACAAGAGAAGAAAGGGCTTTCTAAACCGTCTAAATGAACAGTGTTATCTGTATTCAGTAAAAATCAGTATCAACATCTTCTCTTATATGTAAATTAATACCTCCCAATATGCATATACTAATTCCCCTATTCACTTGCTCAGAGTTATAGGCTATACCATCCAGAGTTATAGGCTATACCACCCAGAGTGGGGCAGTTCTAGGCATGTCAAGGTGTACAGAAGAGGAGCCTGGGGAATAATACTGTGAGGAAAAAAGTGTAGATGCCTCCTGGATTAGGCTGTAGACAAGCAAGCATTTTCAGCATTGTAATTTTGGAGATAGGTACCTCAGATCCACCTGCTTCCTGAAGCTTGCCAGACCACTGCAGTTATTTTGCACAATTCTGTCACTTCAGCAAGCCAGCATGCAAACCCTCCCTGTTGCACCTTATGTGGACACACCTGCCCAGTTCAATGTCAAGCACAAAACCGAATAATGGGAGTTTCCTGCAGTTAAAAATAAAAATGGACTTAAGCTTGATTTATCTGCCTTTAGAACACCTTTCCAAGATCTCTCTTGTGTCTATCTCAAATTCTAACAAAAGGTTTGTTCCTTAAGAAAATTATTTTATAAAACATACAGCAAGAAAACAGAAAGGATCTACATTACTCTTTAGCCCACTTTAGCTACTAGTAAGCATTCATTAATATTAAAATGTCTATTTTGTATTCTTTTTCTAGTCTTCCATCTTTTGAAAAAAAACATATATATGTTAGATGCTGAGAAACATCCTTTCCTTGTAATGAAAGTTTTAATAGCCAAGCTATAAACCTCAGACCTAAGGGTTTATAGAGCAAACAGATCTTTCCCACAGCTACACAAACACAACTGCTAAAATAAACCAAACGTTATTTAATGTAAAATTGTATCACAAGCATTAAATACACATTAAAAGAGCATTTTAAGTTTTTTTTTTTTCTGTAAGTAGCAGATGTTATGAATAATAATTCATAAAATACTCTGAATTCAAAAAAAGCATATTCCATAAAACATTCATTTAAATCTTTACTACAGCTTAAACACACTGAAGAGTGATAATGGTAAAATACTACTAGTAGCAATCCATTAAGATTAGCCATTAAGATTAACTGAAATAAGATTTGATATTTTAAAAATCACTTAAAAGGGTAATACTTCTCCCCTCAGATCTCCTTCTAGCACTTTATGTAAGCTAAACAAATGTAGCTACCTACTGAACTACTGCAATTTCTGTCCCACAAAGGGAAGTGTATGTAAATTTGTCTGGGGAAAAAAAAACCACAACAACAAAAAAAAAACAACAACAAAAAAACCCACACCCAAACCACAACATCTGCCCTTTAATGGGCAGGAGAATTTAATATGGCCACTTTAAGGAAAAGAGACTCGGTAACAATGGCCTTATCCTTTTTTATCACTGAAGTATCTTGGGAAAAAAAAAAATAACAAACCAAAACACCACAAATAAAATATAGGTTAGTGGAAAACTAAACATCTTTAAAAACATTGTCCCAGTAGATCTTAATTTAGAGTGGATCAGTAGTGTTTGAGAATGAAGGCAAGAACAAGTCAAACTGCTTCAATAAAAGTCAATTAACCTCTCATGCTTGCTGCTGTAGCCCCCTCTGCCAACTGCGTGATGTGCACCAGAACAGTATAACTTCAGGTATTAAGCAGTTAAATGAATACTGCAAGAATAATTACCCACTGAGACAATAACAATCAGTAATGTATACAAAAAATCAAATCTTGTGCTATTTTGTGGTTTTAAAAATAATACAATAGAACTTGTTTTCCAGTCATCTCCCATTAATATCCCCAAGCTGGGTGACTTCTGGAAATAGATATAAATCAGGTCTTTTTTAGGTTAGGATACTGTATATGAATGATGGATACTTCTTCCCGTAAAGCAACACAACTCAGTGAAAAGACAAAAAAATCAAAACCACCAAAAAACACAAAACAACAAAACAAAACCCAATCAAACAAAAAAACTCCACACACAAAAAACCCAAATCAAACCAACAAAAAAACTCCCCAAACTTCTGGACTCAAGAGATGACTAGAAAATATCTTCCTTGTTAGAATTTTAATGTGAAGGTATCACTTCATTCAAGTTAGTGAACTGGAATGCACTGCAAGAAAGCTAATGGTTTCAATAAATGTTTTTGAAATGCTAACTTTTGTTTAAAGATCAGCCAAGTAGTATAAAAATGCTTTGCTACACAGCAATTAATTTTAGGTGTGTATCACTTTCTACAGTAATTCTAGAACTTATATTTGCAAAAAGTATTTTCAGAAAGTCATGGCTCTGCCAAACACGATTCTGATATAGATTTTTACTTTATGAAACTCCCACAAAAATCAGCCATGATTGTACTATATTCTTTCAGCCACAAATAAATTATCCCCTCTTCTAGACACAATACAGCAGTAATTTAATTTTGTACAGCAGTACTATACAATAAAAAGTGGAAATAAATAAGTCCACAGGATGAATTAGTTTAAGCAGAATTGATCTGATAGCCATCTGATCAAGGTTTAAGTGCTGATTATTGAGATGAGTTGTCTACACACAGCACCTAGTTTGGAATATGTTAAAAAAATCAAGGAATTCCCCACCTACTGTAGATTTCAGCACTTTAAATTCACATTTCATCAAATATTCACCACTTTCAGCAATAAAGTACTCTGATTTCATCTGGGTATTGGTAGAGTGCCACCTGCCGAGTCACTCATTTTCTCATTCATCAGACTCCTAGCTTTCCATTTGCATTTTCATCTGTGCCCTCTCCATTGTCTTCTCTGATCGTTTCTGGATTTGGTAATATGCTTAAATTATATATTATCTTGTAAATTATCTGTAGTCTGAATCTAACCTCTTATCAGTGCCTGAAAGTGTCTATATGGAAACAACAGATATGAACCAATTTAAGTATTTGCTTTAATGTTTTGAAACGGTCAAATTCTTCTTTAAGCATTACTAAAGGCTGATGAAAATTCATCACTGATGCCAAAAAATGAACTGAAAATTCATCACTGATGCCAAAAAATGAACTGCATAGTCATTTATTTGTGATGATACTGGAAACACCACAGCACCCGGAGACTGTGTAACTAAATATATAGAGTAGAGCATACAGACAAGGAGGCTGCAATTAAAAGAGGTTAATATTATATTGGCTCTTGCTAATTTATTGCTCACTACAGCAACAAATACAAGACTCGTGTGCTTCTGCTCCCTGCTGTTGAAACAGACAAGCCTGAAGCCTCAGCACATACAGGAATAGCTTGTGACTCACATAGAAAAGTGCATGTGAATGAATTAATCTAGTGGGTGTTTTGCTCCTACAGAACCAAAATACCATATTCTTCCCTTGGACTTTTCAATGTCCTGGCCCACACTTGCTACTACCTGACTTACAAGCCATGGCACCCCACATTGCTGCCAAGGCTTTGACTATTGTGCTTCCTCCTGTGGCCGTTCTACACAGCCAGCAGAGGCAACTTTCTGGAATAATGGGAAGCTACAGCCCCAGCACAGAGAGGCAGGAGCTTGGCTCAAAAAGGTGACAGCCACAAGCTAGAGGAGCGAAGGTAGTTCTGTACAGATCTGAGCAGAGACAAAATGGTATGTCAGGCAAAGAAGTCAAGAAAGATACCTAATGGAAATACTGTGTTAAAAATGCATCACACATTACAGAAATTGTAATGACATTATATCACATAAGAATGAAAACGAACAATCTGATGAAACATAAGCACGGGAAAAAAAAAAAAATATAGTTTCTGTGTTTTGTTCCTTACTTGCTCTGGCTAATGTCTTTTCTTGCAAATTTAACATTCTTGGTAATGCTGACTCTAGGAAGTGCTGCATACTGTCAGCCGTTCAGTTAAACTTCAATATGAGGTTAGTAAATTAGAAAAGGTGAGGAAGCAGGGTAAAGAAACAAAATCTTCCCCGATTTTTATACTACGAGCCATTTCCCTTTAGGCTAGAAAGTGCTAACTTTCCTGTATGTGCTATATGTGGGGACAACACCCACACACAATGTAAATAACTAAAGGATGAAAACAGATTTTGGAGGAAAAATTATTTGGTATAGTATCAAAGCATACTAGATGATTCTTAAAAGACTGAATAATTTTCATAACTGTCAATGTGTTTCAGGGCTCAAACTAGGTTTCAAATGGAAATATTAATGGACTCTAAAGACAGATGGATGAGGTCTGTGCTTACTGTTTGGGATACCTGAACACAGAGCAATTAAAAAAGTAAGCAAGAGAGTTCAGCTATTGGAATCAGTGCTATCAACCAGCATCATGACATATTTACCCCAAGAGATATATGGAGGGAAGAAAAAAAAAAAAAAAAGGGTGTTCTGTATAGTACAGTGGGACAACCAAGCATGATTAACAAAGGGCTATATGTATTTAGCTCCATTTAATACTTAATAAATCTTATCTGCAAACATATTGTTCTGGTAGGTATGCCCCAAAAGTGCTGCTAGATGAAATTTTCTAAATTCTTTTCCTTAGGTGTCAGTTCTGAAAAGAATATAGTCTTTAATATTGATGTTTTACTGTTGAGGTAGTGGTGAATAGAGAGGAACCATAGGAGTGCCAGGAGAGCTTGGTACCACCCCTGGTCTCAGTTTTTGAAACAATTTGTGTCTGGATATTGAGCATTATAGTTGGCTCCAGAATTTCCTATACAATATAAAGATTAAGTCAGTTTGTTATAATCAAAGAAATGAGACAGTAATGATAGATAAGATCACATATGCACCAGTGCATAGGTTTCCAAGTGTATGGGGAAAAATAGTATTAGTAGTAGGGAACACACTTTACCGATATCTGGAATGCATGTTAATGGTGTCAATTAACTTGCACGTATCATGGCAAGTAGAAAAATGTTTTCAGCAGCTAGCTAAAGGTAAGAAAATTGATGACAAGGTGGTGGAGGACAAAGTGAACTTGAATCATCTCCAACACCGGTTACTGACGTATTACACTGAGAGATCTTCATAAGTCTTTTCTGCATTTTCTCCTTGAGATATGCTATAAGCTAATTGTAGAATATGCTACCATTTGTCAATGGACAGCTACATTTTGAGAGCATAGCAAAACGGTTTTTCTTCCTCTCATCAATTGTTTTCTCCTATTGATTTTGTCTTTATTCAAGGAGAATGTATTCACAGGATCAAAGCAAATGATTACTTTTGTAAAATCTCTCTGATTGCTGAATTAAAATCCAATTGGGAGGAGGAGCGAGAACAATTGTGTGTCAGCAAGTAATTCAGATTCCAATTCTACAAACATTTTCTCTGAAGAATGTTTTATCTACCTCTTTTTTTTTTTTTCCAAAGAAAAATGATCCTTCAAAATTACGAATTTTGGAATCCTTTAAAACAGTCAGGGTAGGTCAAAGCATGTCTACTAGGAATGTCTAGCATATCTCCTTTTTCAACTTCTACATAATTAAATTCACATGCAGCCTGAGAAAAAAATAAGGTTAGGTCAAGCTTTTTCTGTAGATTTAACTGTTGCTAGGATTCTGTTACAGGTTTGTACATCAGCCATTTTAAAGTTTTCTCTTCCCAAAAGAGCAAATTATATGAACATTTTGTTTTTAGCTGTAGTACCTTTAAAATTACAAAACCAACAGACCTTACTGGATACTTTTCCAGCAGGAACGCTTCTCAGCATGATGGAGAGCTAGTGGCAAAACCAGTCAACTTGTTACTATTTAATAGCTAGCAGAGTGATGAAAGCAGAACTTCCAGAAACACAACTTTCTAAGAAGAGATTACCTGGTATCTCTCAATATTAACCTAGATCTGACTAATTCTAACACAGAAGAGAGAGACACAGGATCAGATCTCTTAATTTTTAGATAAAAGCAGAACATATATGAGTGGGAATACAAGAAAAAGAAAATGTTTTTCTGGTTGATGAGAAAGGAGAAAAGCAATGAAGTCATTAGCTTAAGTATGGAGAAAGATGTCTAATGAAATATCTAGCAAATACAAAATTTAATACTAATGCATATAAACACCACTGAAAACAGCGATTCAGAAAAGATTTTTCAGGACTGCCAAAATGCATAATAATAGAAGAGGGACCCATCATTCCAGGGAGATTCCAGAGAGTCTTGTTACTACATCGGGAGTACGGTCTTGTACAAACATTTGACTGTGCACCCTGGGACAAATGTCACTTCTAGACATGGAATTACACATGAAAAGGAAATACAAATAGCATTTTGTTGAACTTATTTGGGGATAAACTCTGAGAGACCAAAGATGGAGTGATAGGTTTGTAAGACACCTTTTCTCTCCATATATTTTTGCGAACTATGGGACCCATCCATTGTACAAGTGAAAATTAGATTGTGTTCTTCATTACTGAGAACTCTGTTCTGTGGAAAAACCAATGAATCTTTTTGTGAGGAAGCCCTGTGTCAGCCTGATCTTATGTCTCCCAAGTTAATAGAAATGATGAAGATACTGTGCTATGGATCAGCCAGGAACAGATAGCATGGAAGTATGGCTCTGTGGCATGAGGGAAAGGGAAATCTTTTTACTGAATAGCAGTTTGGAAGAAAAATCTGCAAGAATCTATAACCTCACTGAATTCTATTTCCTGCCTGTCTTGTCTATCCTTTCATCATTTATATGCCCCTTTAAAGCAAGTCTTACAGGCTCTGTGTAAGTAACACTTATTATGGCCTGATGAAGTTGCTTTTAAAGTGAGATAAAAAGAAGAGAATAGCAGAGGTTAGCGAAATGGCTAGATAGGCAATTATTTCTGTTCATATGACTAAGCTTGTACTTTAAGTCATCTTCAAAAAATGCCATTTACCTAAATTATCTGACCCAATTAGGAACTTGAATATTTACTTAATCTAATATAGCACAGAGCTTGCTTCTAGGGAAAAAAACAAAACAAAACAAAAAAAAAAAAAAACAAAAAAACCCCACATATTCTGCATATATTGGTCTAAGACATACCCACTCTTTACATTTTGTAGCCATTGTCAAGGCAAAATCAAATCTCAGCCACCTCAATGAAACTAACAGTTTGTACTATTACTTCCCTTGGGTCAGTTCTTGGATTGTCACTGAATGCTGCAGTTTCAAAGGCTAAAGAGCAGGCAGAATCATCTTTAACATTATCATCCTCTAGGTCTGTATTCATTAAGAAGTTCTACACCTTACAAATCTGTTTTCACCCATCTGGGATAGTTAGAGGCAGAGGAATAATCTGATAAACCATAATTTTATTTTCTACTAGTACATAAAATTTTATGGGTAGCCTATAATAACACACTTAATAAAATCTATCATAATAAATGACAAGATCATACAACATTATCACTGACCAAAGGCAAGAACCAATAACTTGCCCTTCGATTATTGGATAAGTCTATTTATCAGCATGTTCATGCTGAGTACTTCAAGAATGCTTTATTCAGACATGCACTAAAAAGTTTCTACTATTTTTTCACAAAGATCTTATAACCCATTAATTTCACATAGCTATTTATTTCACTATCTAGAGCAAGTAATGAAGAAAGCAGTTTATCTGATCCCAAAGAAATTTTGCACACACCTTGCACTTGCTATTCTATACAACCACCTACAAGAACATAGGAGATGAAAAAGGTGATCCAACACAAAGCCATATTTTCCAAAATGTATTTTATAGGCCTAAGACAGCTGCACAGAGAGAGAAGATGACAGTAGCTTCTTGTGCTCCACCACCTTGCTTGGAGTCCTGCTGCCTCTCAGGACTGTCTGAGACACCTTTAACAGCTCCACGGGCTGTTTGTGAGCTGTACAAGACTTGAAAATCCCAACTCTGATTCTCTGGCTATTTAGTTTCCTGAAGCATTTTGCCTGCGAGTATTTCCATTCTAATGCTGATCCCCTGGACAAGTAGCCTAAACTAGATTTATTAGATTATTAAAACTAGATTATTTAACTATTTTTTTTTTTCTCCAGGAGTAAAGCTTATTCAACTCAGCACTGTAGATTTTGTTATTAATATTACAAAGACCAATATGATCTTTGAAATACTTATTCATATACTGAGGGAAAGTTACAGTGATGTCATTTTCTGCCTTGGAATTAATTTACTCTTATTTCTTAACACTAGCATTTGTATTTATAAATGTTTTCATTTTGTAGAATCTTTTGCAGGAGAAGTACAGAAGTTCTTTTTTAAGTCAAGATCTATATTAAGATCTTTTAATACAACTTTTTTTGTCTTTTTAATATCAAAATATTTAAGATGCTTATTCATAGTCTGATTTCACATCCTCATATTTAACTGGAAGAATCACCATTGCTGCGTTAACCCAGAATCATGTGAGCAAGCTCATAAAAATGGATGGCATGATCATATCTGGAATTTACACAAGATGTTATTCAATAAAGCATATTCTGCCCTTACTGTAATATCATCCTCCAGAGCTTTAAAGTCTTTCAAGTGGAATAAAGATGTTGCTATAATGACAGTGAATGTAATGAGATTAAATGTAGTTGGGAGTCAAGGTAAATGGCCTTACATAGTGTAGTAACAGAGATTCCTATAATGAAGACAAAGGATATTACCAGCACATTTTTGCTACATTTCCTTGGGAAAGCAAAACCACAGCAGGACATGCCAAGTGATACGGATTCTGTGTTCCTTTCACTATTTTATATTTAATAAAGCCTGTATGCTTTTAGACATAAAAGAATAACTAAAATTAATTATCTTCAATAAGCATCAAGATCTGTATTAGCAACATATAACTTCCCTAAAAAACTGAAAATCTGTATTTTTCATAGGAATGAAAAGAATTTAATGTAAGGAATTGCATTAGAATTGGGACCTTTTTTTTTTTTTTGTGGAATCAAAATAATCACTGTGGAGAATTTAAGGCTCAACCTGAGGTCTGTCCAACAAAGGACATGCATTCAGGTTTTCCCTAGGCTTGCATACTGTTATGCAGACCTTTATTCCAATAGTAAAATCCAACTGATTCTAAAATTTACTTTGATTCTGTTACTTTTACAATTTCTGAAGAATTTTTTTTATAATTACGCTCTGTTTAACTTGAGATTCGCCCTTTCAATACATGAAATGAAAAGAGATGCTCAGGAGTCTTATTTACCACAGACATCAGCAAGGCCACAGACTGTTATCATGTAACCAGGGATCTTTGAAATAATATTACCCCAGTCATAATATTAGCTTTAATGTTAGCAATATCTACCTTAAAGTGCTAACCTGCACAGGAAAATAAGCAGTAAAATATGATAATTTGGGTAATATAGAGTTCTGATAGATATAATTATTTCTAGCTATAACAAGTCAAATACCAGTGATTTGTCACAGCAATATTGTTCTATTTCTACAGAAAACATAAGTTAATAGTCATAATTTTCATGAAAATTATTGAGTAGTTGTTTTGCTCTGATTATTTATTTCAGCTATTAAAATCAATAGTCGCTGAAGACGAGCTTTTTCAAAAGGAGTAAATGGATTTAAATGACAATTTGGCATCAAAATCCTCCAATTAGCTTTAAAAACATAAACCATAAAAACTGAAATTATTTCTTAAACGGCCTCATTTCTCAAAGCTTCAGATGCAATACATTCCCCAGAAACACATCAATGGTTGTACACAAAAATTAGTTTGCTCTGCATGTGAATAGCTAGTTAGATCTGTAGGTTTTTATATGTGCAATGCTTAGGAAATTCACACAGTAAATTCATTAGGAATCAGAGGTGGATTGCTGCATACCTTAACCAACTTTGTGATATAGGTGCCTAAATATCCTTCCCCATCTACCTGACTAGAAAGCGAGTTTTTGGGTAGACTCATCCTACTCAACTGAAATACAAAGGGAAACAGCAATGTCAATGTAAGCGAAGTGCACGGCAGAACATATGCACTGCATGACAGGCATTTATTTAGTAACTGCTTTTTAGATTAGCAGTATGCTAATGTTTATGTTTTTTGCAAAAGGCCTTAATTACTACATAAAATCATTTGATTGTGAAAGGAAAGCAATAACATGGAGCTTAGCCTTAACAGATTATAGTCTGATAATGCTGCTGCAAGTATAGAGGAGCATGAAATGAAAATCTTCCCATTCAGGTAATGTGCAGTGTAATATCAGCAGCACCAGTTAAACAAACTGCTTTAAAATGCTGCCTGAACTTATGCTGATGTCATCTTTGATTAGCAAAGGAAAGAAACCCACTCTAACCTCTCCACATTTTTTTTGAATTCACCTTTTGTTTTCCTTCTCTGGCAACATTTGCACAACTATTCTGTCAGCCTTCTGCAAGGCAGCTGGAAGGTTTACTATTTTTTGAGATGCTGCAACATACTACATGAATTTCTTTTATATATCCAAAGTTAGTGTCCATAGGTTGTTATGGTGTACACGGGTAACAGAACAAAGGCCAATTCGTGTCAGTGTATCACCCAATAAATCTTTCCTCTGTAACAGAGGTTGTAATTCACACAGCTTTATTGAATTTTTGCTAATCCTAAGAACAAACAAGTCTATTCTGTCTTCTCAGAATTGACATCACTTTCTTAAGGTTAACCAACTATCAACCCTGTTTACTTTTCAGTAGAGCTGCCTTCTTACAGATTTTGTGGTATCAGACAAAATATGCTTTGTTTCATTGGTTTCCTTATCTATGAAATGAGACCTGTGATGGTAACTTGGCATGGCTAGTGCAACTAAAACCAAGGTATTTTGAGAGGAAAAGTGTAATACAAGTGCTGAAACTCAAGGATGTGGACAGAATCAGCACCTTGTATGTAGATGAGTAAGAGGCCCCAAACAATACCCTGTGCAAATAATTTATCCAAATATCTTACAAATATTGCCAACACATGCCAACCTCAGTAAAAACAAGGGAGTTCAACTTATGTAGCAGCACAGGAGTCCTGAAGTCCCTGTGCACAAAGCATTTTATGTAAAACCAACTGGCAAAGCCCAAGTTCTCTATATTACGTGTCTCTTTATTAAAACTTAACTTGCTCTTGCAAAGACCCTCCTCTTGTGAAATCCTGTTCTGATCAAACCAAATCTGAAGAACTGAGATTAGAAAAGCGTGACCTACTTCCAGTCCATGTTCAAGTGGCATGTGAAGTACTAGAAAGTCATGAAGCCTGAAGAGGATTTTTGCAGCAGTTTTTGTATATCAGCTTATGAGAAGAACAAAGATTTTATCATCTTCTGTAGAGAGCTCTTACTCTTTGCCATCTTTCAAAATAACCCTTATAGTTTGAAGCTAGAAATTAGTGTAAATAAGTATTAATAAAGAAGGAGCAGCACAATTTAGGAATTCAAAGTAACAGTCATACAGGAAGCTCTGTACTAAATATTCGGTTAATAACAGCAAGGGAGGGAAATGCTGCATTTCTTTACACACTCTGACTGATTAAAACAGAGTAGAGCTGTAGCAATAAAATGCTGTTTCTTAAGAAGTGAGGATCTAAGGGACACACCTCTTACTTGTAAAAACATCAAACTTTGTAGGAGCTCTTTGGAGGTGAGAACAACACTTCAGCTCAGAACTAAAAGCAAGATTTCCTCTACAACCTGCCTTTCTCTCAGTATGGCTCTTGTCACTCCTCCCAGAAAACTCTTCAGAAATTTAATTAAGCAACATAAATGCTGAGAGGTCAGAAGAGGGGCAGATACTGGAGTATTCTTATTTTGGATTTTTGGTTGTTTCTCAGATACCATGGCAATAGTGATCAAATAACAGTGAAGATTATATTAGACAGAATGAGATGTTGGAAGTGACTATTTGCGTCACTAGTGTTTGCTTCTAAGAAAAATTCAGCCTATTATTACTCTGTTCCAACTGATTAAATGCTTTAAAATTCTGGCATGTTTTGCTATTTTGTAAGTAGAAAACAGCAGCAATATTTTAGTCCATAAAAAATAAGATTCTGAGACCTGAGTATTGGGAAACTAGCATGTGGAACGGGAATTGCCAGTAGTCAACTGTTTTACAATGGCATGGCGGGGGGCAGGGAGGAGGGGGAGGAAGGAGAGAAGGAGAGGGAGATATTCAATACCTCCTGTGTTGCTTGATGCGAGTTTAGAAGGAAGTGACTCATTTGTGTATTTTCTTTCCTTTTAACCTGGTGAATGTTTGTTCCCTTCTCTGTTCTCTCATCACTGCTATCTCTTCATGACCTTTAGTGATTAAGTTTCATGGCAGATTTTTTTTTTTTTTTTTTTTTGGTGATGGTGGTAATCATCAGAAAACAAGCAAGAGAAGTGCCAAGAAGTCCCTCCTCTTTCACGTACAAAAGAGAATGCCTCCTACAGGAAAATCCCAGATTGACAGGGCTTCAATAAGCAAATCTCAAAGAAGAGACAAGGAAGTTTGGAATTCACCTGTTCAGTAAAAGATTGGGATAATTTTGAAGAACTCAATAATTTTTAGAAATACATATTCAAGTTTGCTTACTTATGACGGGGTGGGAGAGAAACTGGTAGCATAAACACCTATGCAAAAGGGTAACTAATACGGTGTGGTGGTGTTCCTTCTGGTAGAAAGGCAGGTGTTTAGTAAGATAGAGCTACAAAACACCAGTGTAAGACTTATGAAGAGTGTTGTTTTCAGCATGCTCTCTACAGCAAAGGAGTTGAAACCCACAAAGTGTTCTGCAGTATAAAATACTCCCAGGAAATACTTCAGTAAGGGTCAAACAAATCTTCATAATACTCAAGAAAATGAAATGGGGATTTGTAGATCTCACTCTGATCATTTCAATTCCTTCAGCTCTGTTGGATTCCATCTTGGGAACAATTTCACTTTGACTTTCCTATGGGCAAATAAGTCACTGACTCTCTTGCAAATCATTTGCAAGAATCATTTTAGACTCACTTATAACTGTATGCCTGTTGGGAGCATTTGGGTTTATGATCCAAAGTATTCACTCCAAATAAATGGCAAGAACCACACAAGCAAAAGTCTTGTGTTCTTTTTGTAGCTTAAAGTTTGTTGCAGCAATACTACAAAAAGAAATTATAAATCCCAGTGGAACCAATATTACCTCTGTGTATGAATACATCTGAATTATCCTTCAAGGATGCAAAGACTCTGAATGGTCCCATAACTTTCTTGTCAGACCCTAGGAGTTTTGTAGTGCCTGATGGTGGTGTTATTTCATTCTACTCTCAAATGACTGATTTTCAAGATGATTTTAATTTTGTTAGGTATTTGTAGATAAAAAAAATAAAATGTTGACATGTAAAAAACACTGCAGCATATTCCATAACAATGATTTACCTGTTTTAAAGCAGAGACAAACTTTTATTTTCTGTTTTTCTCTCTTTGATTGGAAAGGGAGCAATGATGTTAAGTGAACTGTAAAGTTCTGAGTAACATCAGTTTCATCTTAGTGAACTCTTAAAATGGATATTACCACAGAGATTCATTTACGGAAAAGTAAATGTTAGATGTAATTAATTTGGTAGCTCCCTGTTCCTTGAGTATCCAATCTCGTACTGTGTGCTAGAAGGACCAACTGGTAAAATGACTTGTGGCAATATATATTTAAGGGGCTTTTTGGCTACCTCATTTGATGTCAGAAGATCAGAATTGCTGCTCTTAAAGTAACAAAATTGTCTCCAAAACTAAGCATTCATTTAGAAATATTTCAAAGTTGTCTTACAAAGTTTTCAGCTTAATTTTCCACAGATTCCATAATTATTTCTTATTAGTTATAGAAAGGCATCAACACTTCTTAAATCTTATTTCAAACAAGATTTTCCAAATACAAGGATAAGAGTTATGTCCATGTTAAAATTTAGAAAATATTGGGTCGATAAAGGTAAGCTTTGAGTAAAATATATTATATTCATGCTTTATGAATTTGTGTATCTGACCTTTTCTCTCATTCTAGAAGCTTCTACTGAATTAGAATGAAATTCTGGCAGCACAGAAATCACACTGCGTTTTGCTATGCATTTTAGCGATGCCATATTTCACTCAGCCTTTTTATAGCTTAACTCTCATAACAACCATTTATATGTTTTCCTCCAGAAGGTACCTTCGTGTGTTGTGAGCTCTCTATCTGCCCTGCTGTCTCAGCAGTGCTCCTTGGATATAAGAATACAAGTCCGCTGGTCCTCAAGCCAACCAGACTCTGTTAAGCCAGCTGAAGATGACAGAATAATATGCAGCCTCACACTTACTAATCTCTGTGTTACTTTGGAGCTACATGTCAACATGACCTGGCAACGTGCACTTGCAGCCCAGAAAACCAATCGTATCCTGGGTTGCACCAAAAAAAGTGTGACCAGCAGGTCAAGGGAGGTGATCCTCCTCCTCTACTCCACTCTCATGAGATCCCACCTGGAGTACTGTGTCCAGCTCTGGGTCTCCCAACACAAGAAGGACATGGACCTGTTGGAGCGAGTCCAGAGGAGGGCCGCGAAGATGATCAGAGGATCACTTCTCCTAGGAAAACAGGCTGAGAGAGCTGGGCTTGTTCTGCCCACAAAAGAGAAGGCTCTGGGGAGACCTTCTAGCAGCATTCCAGTACCTAAAGGGGGCTACAGGAAAGCTGGAGAGGGACTTTTGACAGAGGGAGGTAAGGACAGGACAAGGCGTAATGGCTCTAAACTGAAAGAGGGTTGATCTAGATTGGCTCTAAGGAAGAAATTCTTCACCATGAGGGTGGTGAGGCACTGGAGCAGGTTGCCCAGAGAAGCTGTGGCTGGCCATCCGTGGCAGTGTTCAAGGCCGGGCTGGCTGGGGCTTGGAGCAACCTGTTCTAGTGGAGGGTGTCCCTGCCAATGGCACAGGGGTTGGAACTAGATGACCTTTAAAGTCCCTTCCAACACAAATCATTCTATGATTCTACAGAATGAAGATCAACAATTTCCCAGCTGATTGGAAAAAAATCGTATTATTTGATTAAAAAATGAAAAAACTCCCCCCCCAAAAACCAGAAGGAGATAATGTTCACAAACCCATCATCATGACCAATTAGTCGAGGTTAGTACAACATTCCCAATTATTCTGTTTTGTATAGAAAACATATTATGTTTGAATAATGATTTTTCCATAATTACATTATATTGAATTTGTTTCCTTAGATATCTCCTTGTCAGTCCCACATTAATTATTCAGGCAAGGTCAAATAAAAAGAGAAAATGGGACGCAGGCTGAATTGCAAAATGGGAATTCTAGTTTTTCATCATCTGCAGTTCTTTACAGTTCTGGCTCTGTTGTGTGGTTTGTTGACACACAGTCATTATTGTTCCAGAAGAGATTTGCTCCGAAGGGAGCGGAGAAGGGAACACTGAATGTTTAGAAGTGAGATGCTGAGTTACTGTATTTTGAATTAGTTTCTTAGAGAATACCTGCACATATATATAGAATACACAGAAAAGTGATTTTTCACAGTGCAAGATTGCATAATTCTGCATGAGTTTAGTTACATGAACAATGAACCAGAGAAATAATATTTTGAAATCTATGAAACATTTTAAAATAGAAAACTTAATTTCTATTTGCATTAAGATTCCTTTCATAAAGCAGGGCACAAGCAAGCTATTCTCCACAACTAGCAGATATAGTCTGTCAGAAGTACATTAATTTCTCACCTGAATCTTTTCTGCAAATTCCCCAAATAAGCTAGCATAAAGGTGGAATTCCTGAACAGTGTAGATTGGGAGTCTTGCCTCGATCAATACACAGGCATTCCCTTGTCTTTGGCACATAAGGGCCAGCACTGTGGCAAACACAGTCTACTAACAAAGAAATGGTCAAACAAGCTAATGGAAGAATAAAAACCTGTATGGTGGAGAGTTAAGATACTGTTCAAAAGGAACAAGATTACAGTATTTCCCTCAGTAATTAAGATGCATATTTAATATGAATCAGTCTAAGATTAAAGTCATGTTGAATACATATATATAGCATGCATGTGACTAAATTTATCCTTAGTTATCTAGTGAAATAATTACATAGTATCATTTGTGGATTACAATAAGTAGTAGAATTTAGCCTCATTTTATGTTTGGTGTATAATTCAAACATATATAACACATTATATGATCTGCTTCAAATAGAAGCAGCACAGAGCTTTAAACTCTTCAGTATATATTCAATTTAAAATGTAATTACAATAGAGCAAATTTTATTCCTTTAGGTGACAAAGGAAAACAGAACTATGTAACAGTAAAACATTCATTTTTCAGGAGTTGATTCCTATGTGTAGCTCACACTAACACCGGAATCTTTTGATTCAATAAGTACATTTTTCCTTTTTCTGGGCTTCAAGGTAGTGCAAGGCTGTGCATTCATCATTGCCATGGTTTCATGTGTGTGTCTGTACATTTATGCAGGTATAATATTTCAGACCTGCAGCAGACAGTTATATTTAAAGATTTTTCTATTACCTATTCTGGAATAAAAAGCAAAGAACATGGTTATTTATTTCACATTCTTTGTAACAGCAAATAAACCAATTCAAGAAACTACTCTAGATCCTTAAGTGTATAACTTCTTAGGTGTACTGAAATTATACTTTATATGTCACTAATTTCTTATATGTCATGGATCAAACAGTGGGCTGTGATTAATGTGAGAAAAATTGACACCTGTTTCTCTCAAATCTTGAGTTGTTGCATTACCTAATCTTAATTATTGGTTAGTAAACTACTACTGATTTCTTGACCACATATAACTCCAGGGTCAAAAGACAGAGAATTCTATTCCTCAATAGTCAAATACAGTAAATATTGTTTTAATATGTTAATGCAGACTACAAATTATCCTACCAACTGAATTGTTTGTATTTTTTTCCCCACACTGAATCAAGAAACAATATTACAGTACTGTATACAAGAATTACACCAAATACATCCAGAAGAAAATGGATAACCCTCATCTTTCCAGTGCTAGACATTGGTTTAGGAATACAACTAAAATTCAGGCAAATTAAAGGGTTTGTTGCTCTAAGAGACTATTTCTCAAGAAATAGAAATCTAGTGCAAGGATGCTGATTTTCTGCAGTCCCTGTCCTTGTACAGAATGTATCTGTGAGAGTGGCACCATGCACAGCTGATTTTGCAGGGAAGCCTGAGAAGTCTCCACCAAATCAGAGTGGCACAGGCTTGCCAGTGCAGTTCCAATGCAGGCAGCGTTGTACTGTGCTGGTTCTCTGTGTCAGGCTCACTGATTCCACAGTACCTACCCCACTTCCAAGGAAGCACTAGAATGGTGGGCGGATGGGTGTGGGTGGAGGGTGAAAGGTGCAAGAGCTGAAGTGCTGTAATTAGACAACTAGGTGCTACCTTCACCAAAATCATCCGTATTGTCTTGGTTTATTCAATCTATTTATATAAATAGGAATGTCCAAAATTCCTTTAGATTGTTTTTTCTCTTTGAAAGAAAAAGTATCCCCAGTTCATGTGCTCAGGCACTACTGTCATCCTCCAAGTATGGATGAGATGGGGGGAAGAAGCCACCCATGAAGATGGCTAGGGTGAGCTCATTTCAAATTCTGGGAATAGAAACACTACTATGGGTGGCAGTAGGCATCTAGCAAAAGGTGTCCAAAATTCCTTTAGATTGTTTTTTCTCTTTGAAAGAAAAAGTATCCCCAGTTCATGTGCTCAGGCACTACTGTCATCCTCCAAGTATGGATGAGATGGGGGGAAGAAGCCACCCATGAAGATGGCTAGGGTGAGCTCATTTCAAATTCTGGGAATAGAAACACTACTATGGGTGGCAGTAGGCATCTAGCAAAAGGTTAAACCATATATATATATATATATGTATGTGATTATATATATACATGGTTTTAGATATATATATATGTATGTCATTTTCTCTACAGAATAGCCATCTGAGAATGCTACACACAGGACATGATACAAATAACAAAGGCCTGGAAGAGAAATGCCTGCTATTCTTTTGTGCTTGTGATGCTCTCAAACCTCTGTTTTCTGCTAAGGCACCTAGGTTTACGGTGACATTGAATTTTGTTTTTAAAAATAAACAAGTAAATAAATGACATAAAAAGCAAAACTCTAATTTTAGCTGGGAAGTGCCAAGATTTCCAGAGTCAGTTGAAAGATGTGTATGCTTATTTTACAAGCTATTTTCTTGCAGTTGCTACAAAGCACAAAAACATTGCTTCAATATTTATTTTTTCAAACTAACCAAAATGCTAGTCTTCTCCAAGGAATATTTCAATATCAAGTTTCATTACTATGTTTGCTGTAAACCTTTTCTAATTCACTTGAAGTTATAAGAACAACTTAACTTCTCCTTTTAGTTATTTACATAACTTACGTACAGACAGAAAAGAAAATCCCAAATTGTGACCATTCAGACAGTTATAAACATATTGTCACACCTATGCAGCTCTAAGATACAGCAGGTAAACGAGCTATTCATATGAGGTGCTACTGTAATACCTCATAGTTCTACAATAAAATTTCTTGTTGCACACACTATATAAAATGAAGAAAAGGTTTCAATTTGATACAGAGAGGAGAAAATACCAGTGTTCTAGGCTGTTGAGAGAAAGGAGTTTCATTTATTTCCATCTACATTGCCAAAAAAAAGCAGATAAACAGTGAATTATAGAAAAAAGCACAAAATGTCCCTCATTTTGTTCATCTCTCCCATTTTCCAGGTTTTGCCTGGGAATGCTAAGAGAATGGTAACCATACAACTTAAACCCTTAATGATATTTTTGCCAGGAAGCAGAAATATATAGCAGTATATATAGCAATTATGGGGTATATACATGTTAGAGAGAGAATTATTTTTTTAAGAGAAAAGCCACTCACCATCTGTATAACAATAAGTGCTCAGTTATATCCTCTGTGACAAAGAATATCTGCTCCAGATGTACATCTCTGTGTACACTAATTGATACTTAGGGTCAAGTATCATTAGGGTCCACTTAGCAAACAATGCTTCAGAACTTACGGCAAATGACCAAAATATCTACCCCAGCTAACAAGTTTGCTTGTTTTCCTAAATGCAGGTAGCACATCCACTCTTCAGCAACAGATGTTAAGTCCTGTCAGGAAGCAGACTTTTTCCTCGACCTGACTCAGTATTGACATTTCAGGTTGCTGGCATTTAAAAGTTTTTAAAATTCTTTTTCTTGGAGCAACCCAAGAGCACTTTTTTTTTTTTTTTTAAATACGTTATAACTTTACAAGGATTTTCTCCATTATATTGTAGAAGTTTTCCCCCTAAATATTGCTATCAGAAGGAAAAAAGAAACCCCTCTATAGCTTTGACAACCAAGTATCTTAATGCCTTTTCTCCTTGTTATTGTGTCACTGACCAATATATGCATCCATCAAACTACAAGGTTTGATTGCAAAAGCTGTCTTGGCTCATGGAGCTTATCTCTTGTATCTTACACATGTCACAGTGGAGGAAATCCTAACCCTAGATACATCAAACTTTGTCAGATGAACAGAGATCCTGAATGAGGATTGTTTTGGCATTCTTTTGTCTATCATGCATGACTAGAGCAACTGTTCAAGGCAAAGAGAAGAAATAGATTCCTTGTCTCCTTGAACCTCTTTTTCTGTTAATTATTAAATCAGCTATTGACTTTACTATCCTGATCAGCAGCCGATTGACATTCATTGATACTGTTATATTTGGTACTCATTTATCCTATTATATTCTAAAAATAAAGTCTCCCTGGTCCCAGATTGGGGGGG
>KL264195.1:2095-50666 GCA_000699545.1 Podiceps cristatus | reverse complement strand
TACCGTTTGGGGTTAAACCACGACAACTATTTATATGATCACTTGTTTACTGTTTTTAATATTGACGGAGGACAAAACCCCAAGCGCAATAATTTAAGAGGTTTTGTGCATACACTTCTTTCTGCTTAAATAAGCTTGCATGTAAATTAGCAGTGCACACTTGAAATTTTTAGCATGGTAGTTTCTTCTGCCCTTAGATAATTAAATACTACCCTCTGTCATGACCATGCAACTGGTATATAGTCCACTCAACTCCAGACAGCAGCCGTACATGGAGCAGCTACATTAAGAGACCAAAAGGGGAGGCAGAGGGAGAGATGAAGAATACAACTAGGCAGAACAAGGAAGATCTAAGGATATTTTCAGTGCCCTGGCACGCTTTAGTAGGTCCCTGGCTTGAACTACACCAGTTCATCTGCAAATGTGGCTGTAGGTTTCTATGTTCTGAAGTGTATTTTGGCCTAAAATAATGTGATTTGGTATAGCATTCATAAATATTTTCTGGCTGTGTACACTGCTTTGTGCATCATTTCATTTTGCATCCCTATTCAGAAGTTTATCTCAGCATTAGTTTGTGAGAGATGTCCTTCACAAGCAAAAATGGTTTGCTGTTTTAAAGACCATCTCAAATTTGCCTGTGAAATCTGTTTGGGTATTACTGTTATTGTCTAGCAATCTGGATTTAATTTCTTTTTGCTTTACTTCAGAGACTGAAATGATGCCTACCATTATTTAAATCACAAGCAAAAATGGTTTGCTGTTTTAAAGACCATCTCAAATTTGCCTGTGAAATCTGTTTGGGTATTACTGTTATTGTCTAGCAATCTGGATTTAATTTCTTTTTGCCTACCGTTATTTAAATGTTTTTATTAAAATCAGTGAGGCTTTTAACATGAGTAAAACACAGGTGTATGATTAAATGTTTAGAAGGTAGGTGAAATGTTTTAATGAGAAAAATACCACTGAGCTTGTTTTGGAAGGCCTGAAATCATGAATTTTTCAAATAGGAGGCCTAATTCTAAAATCCTTTATTTCTTCGCTAAAAGTGGAATTCTCCAAAGCATTGGATAGATCCATGTAGAGTCTTTAGTTTTGGTGTTAGGTACCTGCTTTTTAAACAGTGTTTCAGAAGTTTGTTCCCTTAGAGTGAAATTGGAAACAGACTTTCTATTGATCAGAAAACCACTGAGAAAGAATAAAACCATTAAATTGTGAAGACTGAAATGTACTCCAAGTCATACTCCAGCAGGATGGCATCTGTTTCCAGACAAATTTTCAGTCTCTTGAACTGTCTTCTGAAGTAGACACCTAAAAGCAAGTTTGTTCTTTGAAGGGACTGTAGAAAAGTTACTCTTTTAAGCAGTATGTTTGGAACTTCTCTATGAAGTGTGAGAGATCAATTGAACTGCAGTTCTTCTCTCTTATAGCTGTACACCTTTGAAGAGGAAAAAGAAAAAAAAAATCCTTGAGATGTTTGAGATGGAGAGAAAGGAAATCTACAGTCATATGTTTAAATTCAGAGCCTAATGTTTAAAACCATCACCTGAGAGGGAAGTTGCAGGATTCCGTCCCTATCCTACCTTATTGTGTGTTTTATTTCGTGATTTTTTTAATGTAAAATACATATAAAAATTTACTAGCAGAGGAACCAAACCACAGTGTTCTCATTTACTGATGAGTGCTCTGCCTACTAATGCAAAAGAATCATAAAAAAACCCAAAACCCAAAAAAAACCCAAAAAAAACCCCAAACTTATAAATGTTCTTACTTGCCTACTGTCATTCCTACTATTGAACCTTCTTACAGAAAGATGGAGACTGTCACATTTGCAGAATAACCTAAAGAGTGTATGATACTCTCTAGTTTTCTCCTTGGAGGTCTGTGTTTTAATATGCTTTGGCATGTGCACGAATTAAAACGTTATCTTAGAATCATAGAAAGGTCTGGGTTGGAAGGGACCCCAAGGATCATAGAGTTCCAACCCCCCTGCCACAGGCAGGGACACCAACCCCCAGGCCTGGACCTACACAAGGTTGCCCAGGGCCCCGTCCAACCTGGCCTTGAACACCTCCAGGCATGGGGCATCCACCACCTCTCTGGGAAGCCTGTTCCAGCACCTCACCACTCTCTCGGTAAAAAACTTCCCCCTAATATCTAATTTAAACCTTCCTTCCTGTAGCTTTAATCCATTCCCTCTTGTCCTGCTATTATCTACCCTTTTAAAAAGTTGATTCCCCTCCTGTTTGTATGCTCACTGGTACTCTGCGTACTCTCTATTTTATAGAATCAGATGTGTAGAACAGCTTTTACCTTTTCTTACCTTTCCTGCCTATCCTCATACCATGTATTTCTGAGAAAGATTTGAGCAATTTAAGCAATTTTTTGAGCAATTAAAGAATTCTAGAGCAATTCAGTGTGACAGGTTGATAGAACCTGACTGATCTTAAGCACTTGGTTATTTGGCCATGTCAAGATTTAAAGGTTGCAAAGAATACCTGGAAGTAGAATTTTAGATGCTGGAAGATACTTAAGGCACATATCTGAAGTGAGGAATTTAGGTACCACTAAGTGGTAGCTGAAAAAGGGCTTGCAAGAGTGGTTTTGGGTTTAGGAGTTTAGGTTCCTTTTTTTAATCCCTTTTTAAGTGCTAAAATCCCATTTTGCATTTAGCAGAGTATCAAGATAAGGGCTTCTATAATGCTTGGTTCCTACATTTATCCATTAACTGTAAAAGCAGTAAAACAGTAATGACTGCATCCCATTCTACTGTTTGGATGATTTGTCCTTGAGCTAGAAACATTTAGTTTCTTGCTCTACTAGGAAAAGTAATTTGCTTCTTTTTTATGGCGTGCTTTTTTTTTTTTTTTTTTTTTCCCAGCCAAATTGTATTCAATTTGTGGAAGCAGAATTCTTGATAATACAGAAATTTGTATGTATGTAAGACTTAAAATCCAGAGAAGGGGCTTTTTATTTTCACTTCTGCTGATTACTTTTGATCTGGTATAGCTCTTAGAAAACACTAAAATTAATCAGTATTGCATATTGGCAGCAATGAATTTGATAGGATTATGCTGGTAATCCTAAAACATATACTGCCTGTTAGGAGATACAGTGTAATGTACGAATTCTTAGCTGAGGTGACTACATCAGCCTAACTGCAGCAGCACAGAACATAGCCATATAAATTAGCTCATAATGAGTTTTGTGTTGCCCTGACCAGTTTATTGTTGGTGCCTGAAGTAAATAATTGAAAACGTGCTTTCAATTAAAACTTCTCTACAGTGTGCTTCAGTCTCACTGATAGTATCTAGCATAGACTAACTTGAATTTCTTTAAAAATTCATTTTAAAATACACCTCCCAAAAATACATCTTGAGTGTGGGGGAGTGGAATTCAATTCTGTGCTGCCTCTGTGGAATTCTTATGCCTCTGAGTCTTGTGGCTCAACAGTAGCATTTTTACTAGAGTTACTGCATAAATGTCTGTAGAAATTAATTGCAGTTAAAATACCCATTCTTACTCTTCTGCTTTCTCCACTCTCAAAATGAACTCCCTAAGTTATTAAGAAACACTTCACTTTATTCTTCTTGTTAGTATTTGTTGTTTCACTTGATATGTTATATTCTTACATGATGCTATTTTTTGCGGGACAAAAACATTCTAAAAAAGCTCAGTTCCTCAACTGAATATTTTTTCAGCATTTTTTCCTGTTTCTTTCCCTTGTTTCTTTTCTTCTTTTCTTTTTTTTTTTTTTTTTTTCTTTTGGCCCCTGGAAGTTGTTCACAATCTCAGTGACATATGCAATTACTGTAACTGACAAAACAAATGCTGAGAGCAAGGAGAAGGCATGTTTGCTGTTGCCAGCAATGAAAAGTAATTACATAGCTAAATCAGCGGAAATGAAAACTACAATGCAAAGAATTCTCAAAAATAAGTAGGACATTAACTGCAGTTCTATTTCGAACAGTAATTATGTGGAAATGCCAGCTTTTGACTCGAAAAGGTACTCACAGGCTGTGATTGCAGTTTGATTTATAGCAGTGTAAATCAGGAGTAACTGTGATATTGGAGTCAGTGGCATTACAGGAGCGTTAAACAAATGTAACTTGTGTACACGCTTTGGGTTATTCCCAGTTTTACTATTAGTTAAACAAAAGCGTGAGTTGCACCAATAAAAACGGGATTCTTCTCTGCAGCTGGGGCTTATGACGTTGTAATCAGCAGCACTGACTTTACTGCCATGGCTGCAGTTTCTACAAATGCATCACAATTCTGAAGGTGAGAATTAAAGTCCTTCCAGATTTTAGGTATTAACAAGGTATGACCAGAAAAGTAAAATAAAATTTAAGATATTGGGAAAGTATAATTTTGAGAGAAAACTACATTATATGTGAAGGAATAAATATTAAAGTATTGAAGTATCACTTTGAGAGAGCAGCTATTTGGAACTTACGGACGTCTAAGCTTTAAGGGCTTATAATGAGGCTCAAGCACAGGAAATTGTAAGAGGACATTGATTTAAATATTGTCCACGAGTGCTTATACCAGGCTCAGTAACATCACTGAACAGGAGGAAAAAAGAACCAAAGTAACAAATACTCACACACAGCAGTTACATGAAGAAATTAATTATACAAAAGTAAGGAGAATTCCACATCCCTCTCTCCCTCCCCTGGTGCTTTTTTGGTTTGGTGCTTTTTTGGTCTGTAGCTCCTGCACCTAAAACCAGCTGAAAGAGTATTTTTAACTCACCTTTCTTACCCTGGTCACTTTCAATATTTCTTGTCTTCACAGACATTTCCAACTTTTGTTGTTTATTGTGTATGCAATGACTCTGTTGTAATATACCAGAAATTCCAACTTGCATTATGCAAAGTGATTTTGGGCTCTCACTGAATTTAGACATCTACACCCCTTTTCAAGTCTTGGAAATAAAAATGTTTTGTTTATGGCAGTGATGGGCATTTGAGGTTTCTCATCAGTTAATTGTTTTTTTTCAGTTGGGGAAGGTTCTGTTGGTTCATTTGTATGGCTTGACTGGGTACATAGTTGTACATTATAAAAGGTTCCACCACAACCAAAATAAAAAAAAAAAATTATGTGGGGAACAAAGCACTAAAACTGTTATATGGGTTCCTTTGAAAGTACATGCAGCTTTGTTCTCATTGAAATCAGTAGCAATATTGAACTAATAATTAGCTTTTAGCACATGCCATATGTGCTATTGAATACTGTGATAAAGACCATAGCCCTCACAAGTTTTTACTGTAACTTAGGACCTGAGGCATTTACATCAATTGACTACTGAGGGCTCTGTTGGGTAACATTCATTGTCCCAGCCTCCTTAAAGCAACTGTAATGATTTACTGGAGCAAATACAACAAGAGTAGTTTCATTATCTGTGTAGAAGCAACTGATTAATATCTGTTCTAGATATTGTCAGACCTGTATTTTTTTCTAAGTTTATATTTTCAGTGTCACTTCATATGGACAAGTTACCGTATTGACCTTTCACACTTCCTGTTTGCATTTGTTGAACAGCTGGAAATAATAGTGCAAACGTCAGGATTGGAATTCAGTTTCAGAAGTGGTTCAAACTTATATTACATTACAACTACTATTAAAGTTATAACCTAGGATTCCATGAAATGCAGCAAAAGCCATTCCTTTAACCTCAGCCTACCAGCAAAATTTCTCTTCAAGCTGAACAAATTCCCAGAAGGGTTTACTCTGCCAGCTTATGAAGAGTGGATTTTTGAAAGGAGTAAAACTTTTGTAATCATTCAGTCATGTCCAGTACTACTAGCTAGTGGTCATGACATGAAAAGCCTAGCCTAATAGAATTTATGTTAGCAATTTAAAAACAGACAAATAGAATAAAAGTAGAAAAAATGGAATAATCTGCAGGGATAGCTAGCTCTCCTAGTACTTGTCTCGAGCAATATGAACAGGGAAAAAGAACCTACCTGTATTAAGATTTCCTTCAACTTTTAATCCTCCTGTATCTATCAGACTTGTTTCAGGAAGATAAGTTAACTAATTCATGTCACACATTGCCATAAAGCATGAATAGTCACAGGACTTATCCACAGAAATCACAGAGGATTTTTCCAATTCATTACTTCCATTAAAAATATTGTATGATATATGCAACATTCAGGATACAGTGAAAGTATCTAATATGCCTATTCAATGCAGGAAAGCTTTGCCTACATTTTTTTCTCTTTAAATATGCTTAATTTATCACAGATTTCAAAAGGTTGGAGCAGTATGAGTTTCATCTAAAGCTAGTGTTATCATCTAAAAGCTAGTATTAAAGTTCTTATTAATCTACCATAGAGAGGAAGGAGGCAGAAAAAAATTTCTACAGAAGTACTGAACTTCTAAAGTTGCTTGGGCTTCTAAGGTCACTTTTATAAGATGTAATCATTCCTTTATACAGCCTTTGTTTCATAGATGCAGAATAATTTGTAGGTATTTTTTTTTCCTTCTTTTCATGTATTTTTGATATCTACGAGTGTTTTGTACATCTTCTGAATGGTGAGAATGCCAATAATTTTAGATACTACCATTTATTTCAAAGTAGTGTTACGCTCCTTTTCATTTGGCATTCGGCTTTTACAATACTATTGTACTTTAAATAATAGCCTAGAATATTTGATTTTTAAATTGTCATCTATAATACTGTTTACAGTATTCTATAGCTGTTTTATTGGAGGCTTTAAAAGTAGTCTTTAGCATGTTTGTGAGTTTACCTGGTAAGTGACTGGAAAACAGGATTTTCTTTTTGACATTTTCAGTGGTTCCAAAGCAAATGGGCACAATCTGAGTTAAAATTTGTTTGAACTGCAGATCCTGTAAACTATTCTTGCATATGAAAATGAAGCTTAATTCTCTACTTGCTTTATCAGGAATTTACAAAATCCTGCACTTCTAGTTTAAAATCCTCACCACCTAAAATCACTGAAAATTTTTCCTAGGGATCTGCAGGGGCAGCTCATCTGTCCAGTAGAAAAGGAATCACTTTTGCTCAGTCCTCAAGATGGAGGTTCCCTTGACAGGCTTCATGAATGCAATAAAGAAAGAAGCAACTGTAAAAAGAAAATTCTGCTTAACATGCTGTTCAAACAAGAAAGCTTTAAGGTGGAAATCATAGCTACAAATCCTAGTTTGTCTGCTAGCATGGTTCTGATTTAATAAACCTATAAATTCTTAATCTGTAACAGTATCAGATTGCCAAAGAAACTTTCTTCTTGCCTTCTCTTTCCTTCCCTTGGTATCTCTGAGATGTGAAAATTGTGAAATTTTAGGGGGGAACTCACCCTTTTTAAAAACTTGCTCGTTCTGAGAACACCTCTGTAAACTCTCTCTTCTTGTCCTTTAATTTTGTAGAATGGAATCTGTTTCTTTCTAATGTGCTCTAATGCTTCCTACTGTTCCAAACGATACATTAAGATTTTTCTTTTGGTTTGTATTTTGATCTTTGCCAAATAACTACGTACTTAGTCTTTGTAAGAAGTGAGTGGGATTTTGGCCTATTTACAAGAACACAATAAAAGATGTCTTTGACAAGATGCATTTTCCACTTTTCCCCCTTCTTTGTAAGTGGATTGAGAGAAATTTATACTGCAATGAGAAAAAATGCCTGGAGCTTTCCACATCACCTGCACAAGAGTCAACCCAATTTCAGGTTTATAAAAGAGGATGGGAAAGCAGAAACTCAACTGTAAACATTAAGCATTATTAGCAACTCGCTTCTTCACGTGAAAATGCATAACTAAATTCTTATTTATTGCGGCAGCAGTGTTGGTTGGGTTCTTCACCTGATGTTTTGATTGGGGTTTAATGCAAGCTGGTATGTAGAGGTATGCAAAGTAGAAATACTGTAATAAACCCTTTTTCTAGGGATACAGCTCACAGAGTTGCCATTTTTTTGAGCACGTCCAATATGAGACAAATGATGCAGTTTTGCAGTGTTTAGATTTCCAATCCATACTCGCTCTCTGTGTTCAGCAGACAGGTGGTTAGTTATCCAGTTTCTAATGTGTCTGGCCAGGAAACTGGCATCTGTATCAGTGGATCCGTTGCACCATTCATCAGAACATCTGTCCGCGTCAGTGGAGGAAGCAGGACCACTGGGCAGCGATTCAGTCCCTCTGTGCTTTACACACAAAACTTGTAGGAGAGTCTCCATGAAGTTCTGCTTTTTTTATTGTGGGTGGTGGTGTTTTGTTTTTCATGCAGTAACAGAAACTTCTTTGGAATGTGTGTTGACTGGCTAGAGGATTTCTGTTAGGATGAAGATTCTTGTGATTTAATACAAAAAATATAATTATGCAAGTTGCAAATTGGGAAGATAATTTTGGAGTAGAAATGTGATTTTTGATGCAAGTTTTGTTTACAGGATGTTTAACAGAAATCAGATAGTATCCTACATTATTTTTAATGTAAAGTTGACAAGAGGAAGTAGAAGTGAGAATAGAAGTGAGTAGAAGTGAGCAATGCTCCCCTTGTGTACAAATGTTGAGTCTTTGATGTGGTACTGTGTTATAGAAAACAGCACTGCATTTTGACATGGATTACCCTGTTCTGTTTTATTGTGAAATTAGATCCAGGTACTTACCTAATTTTTGAAGCATATTTTAAATGAGTTACTTTTTACTTGTTGATGCTTTACAGTTTTTCAGTTTCCTTCTGAATTTCCCCTCACATTTTGTTTACATGAGAGAACAATTTCAAGCAGCTGTGGTTTTAAATCCTTTCATTTTCTACTGTGTGGGATGCTACTGCCTATCCTGTTCAGGTGCTTTCAAGATTAGAGACAAAGGCAAAAATCGTCCATGCTTTCATCCTTCTGTTTCCCTGTAGGAATATCTGAAATGTCTCAAGATCTGTATGAAGATACTGACAAGGTAAGAGAGCACTGGGCTCCACGGACTCTTCACACAGGTTTTTGGTTAGTTGTGGGGTTTTTTTTCATTTTGTTTTGTTTGTTGTGGGGTTTTTGTTTGTTTGGGTGTTTGGTTTTTTTTTTTTTTTTTGGGGGGGGGGTGTTAAATTTATTAAATGTTTGATTTCATTTAAAAATTTCTTGAAGAGGTTGGGACTATAGAGTCATCATAGTAACAAGTGCCCTTTGGAGAGAAAGCAGCTAAGATCTCAATTTTTGCTTCTTTTAAGATAACAGCTGGCTGAGTTTCTAGGAAAATGAGATCTGATCTCAGAGAAGCCAGTTTCATCACAGTTAGAATGACATATATGCCAGAAAATATAGTCTATTGGTTTTGAGATTTTGAAGCTAGAAGTCATTTTTTTTTTTCTTAAATATGTTAAAAGCTAGACAGAATATGTGCAATTCTTAGAGCTTAAGGAAGGTGGATGACCAGATGACATTGAAGCCAAAATGTTACCATCTTTAGACTTCCCCAAAACCTCAAGCTCAACCAAAACTTATTTTTAGCTGAGCAACTACTGCTTCCACATTGCTTATCTCCTAGAATCTCAGTATTGTTTTTGCCAATGATGGTGAGATATTGGTAATGATGGTGAGATACTGATTTTGTCTATTAGCCAGCTCTACCAGCCTTCCTGAATGCACATGCTAAAAAAGTGTTTTAATCCCTTTGGAAAGTGATGTTATATTCCCATTTTAGTGTCTGATGTCAGGAAACTTGAAAATAATTTGAAGTATTGAATGTTATGAAAAATATATACATTCAAATTAACTAACTAGAAAAATCTGCCGTTTAATCAAGCAACGTTTTTTATACATTAGTTTTTAGAACCTGTACCATAATATCATTAAAATGATCATCATAAAGTAATGAAAATTTTGCTGGTTTATAATACTAAATATTTGTGGTTAGTTCATTATTTCACGTTTCTGGTATCTGGTACGTGTTTGATTCTATACCTGGAGGAAAGGAGGCTGAGGGGAGACCTCCCTGCTCATTACACCTACCTGAAAGGAGATTGTAGTGAGGGGGATGTCAATCTCTTCTCCCAAGTAACAAGTGATAGGACAAGAGGAAATGGCCTCAGGTTGTGCCAGGGGAGGTTTAGATTGGATATTAATGAACATTTCTTCACAGAGAGGGTTGTCAAGTACTAGAACAGGCTGCCCCGGGGAAGTGGCGGAGTCACTATCCCTGGGGGTATTTAAAAGACATGGAGATGTGGCATTTAGGGACATGGCTTAGTGGTGGACTTGGCAGTGATAGGTTAATGGTTGGACTTGATCATGAAGGTCCTTTCCATCCTAAATGATTCTATGATTGTTGCTCCTGTCACTTTGAAGTGGATCTGCATTGAAAATAAGGATGAAACTCCTTTAAAATTCTTTAATGCTAAGCCTGGGAAACCTTTTATTTCTTTATATTCTGGATGGAAGCATCTAGTGCCATTTCAGAAGCACTAGGCTGTATTACCTGTCTTACAGCTACTACTGGAAAAGGGCATGATCGTTCTATAGGTCATGTCATGTCCATCACCTGTGTGCAGATGTCTGACGCTCTGAGGCAACACTCAGTGCTTATGTTTGGGCAGCTTGACCCCTTCAGTGTCAGATTTTATCTGACCAAAACAGTGTGCCTGCTTAAGATATATTCTGACTCATGCCTAAGCAATTTAAAACATCTCTGTGTTGCCCAGTTGAGTATCTGAATAGCCCAGAAACTTCATGACAATGTAGAATGCATTGGGATGACACTAGCTTGGGCATGAAATTACTGTATATACAACTTTATATACACTGTGTACATACTGTATCCAAACTAATAACCAATGACTCTCACCCATGCAACATGGTTTTAATTTCTTTGAGTAGCTCTTTTACTACATAGTGTAGAAACCTACTTTCAGAGTTGACACATGAATTAACAGAACTGACTATGTTCTAAGTTGGAGAGACTTTGGCCCCTACACCCCTCCTGACATTTTAGATTTTCATCTCTTGAACTAAGTTTATTTTAGGGAGTCTTAAAATCTCAGTGTGCTTCATTTTGCTCTGATACTATCTGGCAGCAACTAGGAGCATGCATGTTGGCTTCGGGGGAGTTTTCTTGGATTCATTAAGGTCTTGTTTTCTGCAAGATAAGAGTAAAACTGTTGATGGTTTTCCATTACTGTTTTTCAAGGGGGGAACTTCTTTTTGAGATTGGAGTACTTTCTCATTTTATTCAATGTCCTTTTTTGGTTTTTTTTTTTTTTAAATTTTTAAATTAGTGTGGTGGCATTGTTTCTGAAATATTTTTAAGAACATTATATCTGGTTTGTGTTCATTAATTTCAATGTTTAAGAGATGGTTTTTGGTAGAACAAAGAGATATTTTGCTGTCTCTTTTATGATAGGTTTCTGTTAATCTAGCCTAAATACATTTTCTTTAAACAGAAGCAATCAATTTTGTACACTATATCTAATGCCCAGTCTAAGGTTATCTTGTCCTTGGTAAAGATAGTATAGATCTTAGAGTGGCTCATTTTTGTAGGGCATTCCAATGTCATGTAATTTAAGATTCTTTTGATTAACCTATTGATTTGGGAGGAAAAAGGGTAAACTATTTTTATTGTCTTTTCCATGAGCTTGCTTTCTCTGCACAAGTAAAAGAAGAAATATAATTTTCTAGTGTAATTTCTTCACTACCTATTAACAGCTGAATGTTCTTTTGCTCATTAGCAGAAGTAATTTTAAAAAAAACCCTAAGTAATAATAAATTAGTGAACCCTTAAAAAAAGTGCTAATGAATTAACTAGAAAAGCTTTTCATAAATACTAAAAATATGGAAATATTATACTATATCATATATATTTAATTATCTATGATCAAATAATGTAGTTTTTCCCTCAGTAGAAAGAATGTGTTACAGGCTTTAGATTTTTTTTAACATTAATGTAAAGCTTCTGATGAAAAGAACCATCATCTTATTTTTATTTGAAGATGTATATGTTTATATTTTTTAGCTTTTACAAACAAATTTGTTTTACTATTTCAGTATCTAAAATAGAAATGCCAACACTTCATTTTAGTTTCTTACAATTAAAAAGTTTGTTTTTCAGAAAATCAAAATTTAAAAATTCTGTCTAAAACATTTTTAATTCCTTAATTTAAAATCTCCACTCTAATCCATTGTATGTGTCATGCTCTCATTAAAAAAATGCTATATTTTTCATTAGGAGTAATTTCATAGGAAATATTCCAGTCAGCACTGTGCCACACATCTTTCTCTCAAAATTTCTGTGAAAAATATCTTGTGATGAGTCATGTTCTGCAACTGTGAAAGGTGGGGATTTAGCTGGTTTGCAATTTTCCATAAGTGGAGTCACCCTATTTTGAAAAATGAGTTTGCCAGCTGTTATGAGCATCTGCAGTACTTCTAGCTCATGCTATTGGCCTATAAACAGGAAGTTGTTTGTTACTTATAAAGAAGCTCCTAAATTACTTTGCTTAAAGAATCGTAATAGGTTGGTAGGTTTTCATCTAGGTTTACTGTGTGACTGTGTTGACTAGGAAGTGACTAGTAAATAAATTCATGTTTAGAACCGAGGAAGTTCAGATTGCCATGCATACTGTTGGAATGCCTGGACAGGAGCTTAAATTATTTAACTAAAATACAAGCTTCTCACAGAAGTAGTTGGAGTCAAAATATGTTTGTTCATGGGCAACCAGCTGGAAGGTATCTGCAGTGAAAATGACTTTTTTTTCAGTTTTAATATTGGTTATAGCCGATGCCTCACTGAAGGTCTGCTGAAGCAAAAGTCAGGGAGACTTACACAGGTAGACTTGACAGGTGATCTAGCTCAAAGCCTCTGACTTCCATGGAAGATACCTCAGTAGGCAGCATTACTGCAAACTGAACAAGTACTTCAAAGATTGGAGGAAACCATTAAATCAAAATTGTGGCTCAGATTGCTACAGGGTCTGCTGAATTAAAATTCAGTTTGTAGGATCCAGACTCGATCTGTGTAGATCTATGATGATAGCTTTGTTTTAAACACTATCTTCACAGTCTCTGGAAATTGTAACTGCTGTAGAGTGGATAAATTGCATTGATTGAACAATTACATGAATCTCAGCTATGTAACGGTTTACTGTTAATTGTTTGATATGAAAATTTTTTCCAGGTTATTTTCCCCATATGGAAGTTATAATTCAGAATATATCCAATACATCCCATCTAGAATACTATTGTAGTACAGTATATATCCAGAATGAATAGGAACAAGCATAATTAATATTTCTCAAAGTTTACATTTCTAAAGTTTTGCCTTATTATCAACATGTAACAGAGTAATTCAGCTATCTGTAACCACATATAATCATGGCATAAATGAATACAGAAAACAAAGTAATTAAATAAAATTTAAAAGGTGGTTTGGTTTTGGCTGTGTGGGGTGTTTTTTTTTAAAGTAGAATGGAAGTATAAAATTTGTTTGGGAGAGCGGGTAGTGGGTGTAGGAATGGGCAGCAGTCATTTGTCAACATGAGAAAACCATAATGGTAGCATCAAGAAGAAAATTATGCTAATAAAAAAAGCTATGCCTCATGGTACCATTATTACTTGCCTGTGTTACATGAGTGATAATGAGAAATACATCACTTCTTGAATTTCTAAATTGCTTTACAACTTGAATGTTTATACATTACATTTTGCTTCACAGTCGGCAGATTTTCAGCACTTTCCAAAGAGTTTAGATTGTAACGTTGTACATTCTTTGCCTTAATTACACATGCAGTTGTTGTTTCACATTTCTGTAAAACTCATGAACCTTTTCCCTGAGCCTTGTCCCCATTTGTTCAGCTACAAGGGCCAGGAATTTCTGGTACAGAAAGGGCACAGCACCCTTCTATTTATGTGGAAAAATGCCTTTCCCAATCATACTGTTTCTGTGCTTTGGTCTTCATCACTTGTCAGCCCAGCACTTGACCTAGGCTCCACCTTCTTATTTATATGTATATTTTTTCCCTTGCTAGAGAAAGTATGTTCTGCTGCAGTTTAACTTTGAAACTGCCCATATAATGCTACTTTAATTTCCTTTACCAAATATTTATTTTCTTTTATTTGGATCACAGCAGAAGTAGCGATGAGAGATTTATTTCAGAAACATCAATTTCACAGTCTTGTAATTCCAAAGAAGCACACAAATGATTTTATTTAATCTGCATCCTATTATGTAAATCCCACACAGCAGTTTCTCTGATTTGTATCAAATGAGATCCAAAATGCTTTTAAAGATCAGTTGAACAATAACGTTTTGAAAACTGACAGATCCTGAAGTAATAATCTGTTTAATATTGGTAGTCATAAACCCTCAGATTTGTTCTATGGCCAAATAATTCCAATTAGTCTATTGTACTAAAATTCTGTTAAAGTTTCTTTAAAAATCTTTTTCTATTTTAATGAATCCTTTCCTTAACACTTACAATTTATACATAACTGGTGTAATTTTAGTAAGGCAAGTCTAACGATTCAATTTAGAGTAGCTGGTGTTCATTTCTTTCCTATCATATGGTATTCCTGGTAATTCCAGAATGGGAGTTTTGAGGTGATTTGCTTTTTCTTATCAGAAACTGATATTAGAAACTGATATTTCCCCCCTCCAAGCTCTTTTTCTGATATGGTAAGTGTAGTGCTCATTGTTCTTCTCTCATCCAAGCTGATTTTGGGATGGTTACTATCAGTTTGAGTTGTTTCATTTTCGTAGTACTACATGAGTGTGAAATAGCAATTTTTGTTGTTTGTACTGACTCTGGAAAATAACATAATTTCAAAATGAATCAATGTCAATTTTCTGGATTGTTGGTTCTGTTTCTTGGAGATCCTTGATTTTCCTCTTCTGTTGCTTCAGAATTTGGCCACCTGTCCCTTTCCTCTATTATCCTCTGAAATTACTGGTCTGGCAGTCTTTCCTCATCCATCAGTCTGACATTGACAAAAAAGCCTAGTCTCCTAATGAAAGAGGACATCAACTCAGGAGTATGACTGAAATGAGAAGTCTTGGGTTCTTCAAAACTACACAGCTAAAACATTTTGTACAGCAAATATATTTAGTCCAGTTTACTAAGTCTCAAGTTCAATGTGTGCTAGTGAAGCAAGACTACTTCAGCTACTAAAAATTATGAATTATAACAGAGGACCTGTCAAGAACACTTACTGGTTTTGCTCAGCTTCTGGAGAAGGTCACAATGGAAAGAGCAGAATGCCCAGGCTATTTTGCTGAGAAAGAAAGGGACGCTGTAAAGGAAAGTCTTTCAGTCTGCTGGGAAATTAAGCTACTTGTATAAGTTATATTTACCCTTCTAAAATTTGTAAGATAAAAATAGTGAAAAAATTATTAATGACCTATCATCTCTTAGTAATTTTTTGCATCATACAAGGAAAATTAAAGTCAGATTTTAGTACTTCCTTTCCCTTTGTGTCATTTATAAATTAAATGATCTGTAATTTAAGTGCCATGGAAAGTTTTCTCTTGGTGAGCGCAATCTGTTCTCAGGTCCTGACCAAACCTATATTTTAATTAAAAACCTTTCACACTGCATCTAATCAGTTGGATAGTTCCAATTGAATAGTTGATCTAAATGTGTTTAGCATACAAAAACTACATTGCAAATCGCATAAAGTATTTACTAAACCTAAAGTAATAAAAAAGTCTTGATATAGCTGAGAAATTACAAAAAGAGGTAAGAAGGTAGATTCTTTTCCCTGTGTGAGTTGGCACAGGGCCATTTATAGTCAAACTGATTGTAGGTGTCTCATTATCTGAGCCTGAGGAAAAACATGAATTTGAAACAGTGATTTCGTGATATATGTGAGAAAATACCTACCTACGATGGATGGAAATACTCAGTTGCAATGAAAAAAGCATCTTAATTTTGAATCTACATTTGCTTATGTTTTTCAAGGCATAGCACATTCTTGCTAAAACATGCTGCAGATCATGTGGTACCATCTTTGTAAGGTGTTAGTCCTGATGCACAAATTCAGAGAGATTTTGAGTAATTAGAGTGATTTTGAAACTAGAGAAAGTGAAGGCTTGTCTGTGCAGAAACTATGCACAGACAACTGTGAATTTAGTATTCACTGCGTGCTCCTCACTACTCCTAGCAAATATTTTTAGTTTTTACCAGGAGTGCATTCTTGTGCTGCAGCTGTCTACGTAAGTTAAATTAGTTAGTGTATTATTAATTTGTAGCCTGGCTTGTCATCTGTGATCTTGCTATGGATAAGTCCTGAATTTTTTTTTAAAAAAAAAATAAAAACCACACACAAAAAAACGCCAACCACACACACAAACTTTTTTCAGTTTCTGGAGTTTAAGAGAAGTCAAACTGCTGAACTTTATTGCTAAACATTTTGCAATAAGCAGTATTGTTTACCAACCTGATTTATTAATTTTTATTGTTCATCTATATACAGTTAAGCTGTTTCCATAAAACGCAAACATAAAAGATTCCTTCCAAGTCACCCTCATGTTAACTGTAGCCCAAAACTGTATTCAGAAAAAGTTCCAAGTTTCACCAGAGTGTTGAAAACTTTCCTGTCATTATAGTGCATGTGAAGAGAGTTTTGGAAACATACAACTGTTCAGTTTCATTTAAATTATGAATAGCAAATTTGTCATGATAGCCTTATAAATCCTCAATAGCCTGTTAATTATGCTTTATGGGTGTCTTAGGTATTTCATAATCCTTGCTGTAGCACAATATATTTCTCTTTATTACAGTATGTTGATTAGTAATGCACAAATATCACTTAAAATATAGCTGCTTGCATTTTTTTTAATGCTTGTCTGTCTTTACATAAAAGATGTCATCAGTAATATGCCTCTGTCTGTGCTGGGCATGAGGATGATAGTTTCATATCATGCTTGTCAAAGTCGCCACCATTAAAAGGGTGATAACTCTCTTTCTATGTCTCTTCAGACACTGGAATTCGTGACTCAGAAAAAGCCCATATATACGAGGGAGAGGGGAAGCAGTTTGCATAATGTAGGAAGCTACCCCTCAAAAAAAAACCCCAAAACCCAAACCAACCAACCAACCAAAAAAAAAAAAAAAAAAAAAAAAAAAGAACACCACCAAAACAAGGCACAAAAATCTGCCCTGCCCCCCCACCCCCCAAAAAAACCCCAAAAAACAAACAAACAAAAAAAAAACCACAACACAACACAGACAAAAACTAGGAGGGGTGAGGCAGCAGCAGAGAGCAAAACAAATACATTAGTTTTAATGATCTGCACTGGGATTCAATCACCCTCTCAGGCCAGGCACTGGGCATTCTAGAATGGGGTTTCACAGCTGGAGCAAAATGCTGTGTCTCAGCAAGCCAAAACCATTAGGGGTGTGAGAAAGGATTGGTTTGGGTTTAGGGTTGAAATGCTTAGTCAGATTTCTATTCAACAAAAGCTAATTTCATCAACCAGTTCTATTAAAAAGATGTAACTGCAAATGGAAACCATGAAGTGATTATTTCTTTTAATGGACCGCCATGAACAAGTGAAATCACAAGCAGTATCATCCACATACAGGCTACTTGCAGGAATGACAGGTGGGTTTGTGTTTCCCATACAAATTAATCCATTTTCCTCCCCAAGGACCTCTGTGCAGACTGATCTCTTCTCCTCTGAATGTCCTATCTTATTGTAATTAGCACCTGAATTGATATCTTGTAAGAGAAATAGTGCTTGCACAATTTCTCTCCTGTCTTGCTCTCAGAGATGGATAACCAGCTGTTAAAGAGTGAGTACCAGAAACTCAACTTTTGATGATGATTTTGCAGAAAAAATTGTGTTTTAAGAATAACATCCCTCTTTGTTCACTTGCTCTTCAATCACATTTGATACTTCAAAAAGAGGTGTTGAAAAATGACTCTGCCCGGCTGTTTCTACAAATGATATGTTTGGAGTCTGACTGAGAACTTAATATTCAGACTGAAGCTAGAAATCTGTATCGTAGTTTGTTGTGTAAAATAGAGCTTGATTCTGCTAATAGTTTTTGACACAAACATGCTTGGCTGACTGCCGGCACCTAAGCCATGCTTTATTTCACTGAGAAAACTGAATTGCTGCCACTATGGGTGTTACCGCAGTAGTGTTGTCATTTAGTGTGACGCTGGCATAAAGGTCTCAGCTTGTAAAGCAAACGTTGTAGGAAAAGAGGAAAGAACGTTATAAATGATGGCAAGATGTGGGAGGAAGGTTGCCAAGTAAGATTTGGGACTAGGAGAGAACGCAAAAGGAGAAGTGTTTAGTCGCTTTGCTGTTTCCCGGAATAGGGGTGACACCTTAGCGAGGGGAGGGCCCGTCGTGTTGCTGTAAGGAAGGGTCACCATTCCCTGTGCATCCTGATCCATTCCAGCGTAGTTATAGGTGTACAAACTGTTCAGTTCCAAGTAGTTTATGAGAAAAAACATGTACAGTTTAGTCATAGATTGTAAGAGAGTTTGAGAGAGAACAGTTACAGACAATGGCGTGAGTGATCAGTAACACAAAATTGTAAGCTGTCTGGCTAGTGAGAAGCTGCTTTTGACCTTGACAAAAGAGGAAACAGTTTCTTTGTGGATCTGATCAAGTGTGTATCTGCCTCAAGTAAACTAAAGGGGTCTTTCGGTGTCTCAAGCACTAGTACAGTAAGAGGAGGAACTTTACATGAGAGGGATCAAATCTTCTATGCAAAAATACTCAGTTTGAAAAGAATCTCTTATTGTGACTCATTTTGGACCTCGGGTATGTGATAAGATCCACGAAGGTTTGGAGCATTAGCTTTACATTCATGTAACACTTTCTTTAGTCACAGGTGGATTTCAGTCACGCTTTAGTCTGTTCCTTATCAACCCCAAATTGCAGTGCACAGATTTGTTATTTTTGTCTTATTACAGAAGCACAACCTTTTTTTTTTTATTTCTTTCTTTTTCTAGTCTGTACTAATTTTCTTCCCTCCACCTGAAGTTTTTTTCCAGACTATTCGAGACCATCATTAACAGCCTGAGATCCAAGTTTTCTGGCTCCTGTACAGAGGCATGGAGCATCACAGTGCTTCATTGGCAAATACCCCTTTGCAATCTGTTGGCAGAAACGCTGTTAGAACTCGGGTCTATGCTGCCTAGGGAATGCAGAAAACCTTTCCAGAGGTGGTTTTGGGTTTTTTCTGCTTTCTACCCTTTGCAAACAGTAAAACCATATCACTTTTTTTTTGTCATGGATGAGAGAGAAAATTGGTGACAGAGGAAATATTCCTTAATAAAAAGGACTCCACTTTTTAAATGGCCCACAAATTTGCAGGGGTAAAGATTTTGTTCTACATATGGTAAACACTGAGATTACTATTTAAATATCCCTTGAATAAAATGGTATAAAAAACTATATAAGGATATCTTTTTCCTTAACAATTTTTGTATTCAGTTGGTGAAAAAATAATTAAAATAATCAGATTGAAGGTTGAGGTTTTTTTCTCCATTTTGCCTGCAAAATCAAGGGAACTGCATTTGTTTATCACAAAAATAATAGCAAGAAGAAATCTTCAGTTTGATAGATATTTCTGCAACAGTTATCTGTGTGTGACAGTAATCTAGGCACTTGTGTTCGTGGCAGGGAGGACAGGGAATAATGCACTTAATTGGATAAGGCAAAAAGATCTAGGTTAAAATTGTGAAAACCTTTCTGATGATAATCATATTGAAACATTGGAATAGATAGCATGTAAGAGTAGCAGAGATTTCATTTTGGCAGCTTTTAAGACACATCACATTACTAGTTAGAATGAAATGTCTGAATTGTGTAGGTGGGAGAAAAGTTTCCTCTATGTTTCTCTGCATGCGAGTGCTTTCTGAAAGTGCAGCCATTTCAAAATAAATTAAAAAGACAAAAAGCAATCTATTTAAGGCTTTTGGACATGTAATAACATATCTTAAACAAAAAAATAATTTTAAAATTACCTTCCTGATAAAATAGTTTTGAGGCAGTCTTACCTTAAAATCAGGAAGTTCAGAAAAAGAAAAATCTGGAGGATTTCTGTTGGAGGGCAGTCAGTGAACATTTGTGACTGTGTAAGTAATGAGTACTCTGCCATAAGAAGACAAAGTTAAGTGTTTGTTAGAGGAGAGATTCATGTAAGCATAGCTGTCCTCAGACAAAATGAAACAATTATTTGGAACTTAGAAGATGCTATTGTCCATACTATAGTTGTTATCAAAATGTGTACTCTCATGTAGTATGATAAATAGCTTTAAATTCCTATTTGGGCTAAAATGCTATTTAAAACCAATAGTATGAATTGATCGGAATGTGTGTCAGATGCTATTTTTAAATTTCTACCATGTAAAAATTATATGTGATCACGAATAATTGAAATAATCAGTAGAAAAGTATTGGCTTTGAAGGTTAAAAAAGCGTATTGTCTACAAAAAGCTTTTTGTGCTCCACTTTGAAATTATGTTCTGATGTAAGGAAAACATAAAATGAAATCCACTTTCTCCCTTAAAATTTAGAATCAAAAATATGCAAAGTCTATTTAGATCATGTTTAGACTAATTCACTTTATAGTTCAGTGCAAGCTACAGGCCAAATTGGTAGAACTACATCAAGTTAATTGCTATGAAATGAAAGCTTGTGCCAGTTCTCAGAAGCCTTTACATTTACCCAATTTCATTTGTGCAAATCATGTTAAATTTAAAAAGACATTATTGTAATTGTGAACAGTATTTTAGTTTTAATTCAATTTTTTCCTTAGAAAACAAAACAATTATATCTCTGGGATTAAGTAACTAAAATCTTGCAATGAAAATTAAGTGATTTTCCTTCTCCGTTTTCATAGTATATGGAAATTACTGTTAACAGTTTGAGGTACAAATTCTGTTCTTTTCTGCCCTACATGAATGGGTGTTTGTATTTTGTCCATGAAGTTCTATTTTAAATTAGATTTTTATAAAGGTGTTGCCATATAAAGTTGCAACTTTTGTCTTCGCAAGATGTTTAATTAATTGACTGTAACTGGAGATTTCAGGAAGGAGAATACAGCAGCTTATCAGTGATATGGCTCATTGAGCCAAGGAAATACAATGCATTTTATGGTAAAAGGCCACAGCTAGTGACGACTTCTTAAAAATGCAAAACATAAAAACAGCAACAAAAAACCCCAACACCAAAATATATCAAAAGGGAAGTGATCTCTCTTTCTCCCTCTGCTCTGAGCAAATGACTTGATGTTTATTTTGACTGTGTTCAAGCAGACCTTTCTAACACCTTGCCTTTTAAATTTGAGAGAAATACTATCATTGTGTTCTAGTTGGCCAAGGTTCCTTCCTCTTACTGCACCCATTATGCTTTTTCTCAAGGAGGTAAAATTTTCTCAAATATCTTTATTTTGTTTACTTTTTTCCTCCTTTCAAAATGCAGCTTTTTAAAGATTTCCGTCAAAGTTCTGGAAATGTATCTGCCTGTTAATGACATGTAATGCAAATAATCACAATATTGCAAGTGGTGGATGTTCACCTTAAAGTGAATTAGAATAAATTATCAATAGAGATAATTACGAGAACAAAGAACTCTTCTGATGCCTGAAAACCCTAGCTTATTCTTGTTTGATTAAGGGCTTGGAAGAAGCAGTGTCCTTGAAGAAAGGTGCTCTGTCTCCTCTATTGGGCTATTTCCCTGGGTTTTTTGAGAGTTAAATACCTCCTTTTCTTCCAGGTTATCTTGCATAGTATTTAAGCACACTTGTTTGAGAGAGGAATATATGCCATTCAGATGGTTATACAATATATCTTATGGTCCAATACTTGTTGCATCTCTCGTACTATTATATTCTAGTTAATGTTGAGGAACTTGAGAGATAGAATACTAACATTAATGGATAGCTATATTCTTAAACAAATCTTGATCTGTAATAAAATGACAATCATTTTTCTAAAATCTTGTCTGGGTTTTTGGCTTGGCTTCTATGAGCCAAACTTGTTTGGATTACAGATACAGCTGATGTAAATCAAAATCTTGACAGTCAGTAGAACTAAACAAATTTATAGAAGCTGAGACTTTGCTTTTCTGTTATGCACTACACCATATACAACTTTTTTGTTTACTGTGTTCACAAGAACTGAATAATTCATAAAATTACTGTAGTACTCAGCAGCAAGTAGTTATTTTTGATAAGCAGTTGTAAAGGGAAGACTCCTGATTGTACATGTCATTGCCTTTGCTTCAGTCTGTCCCAGAAACTTAGGATACCTGTCACTGAAACTACCTTAACAAAGTGAAATTTAATCTTAGTAGCTTTCTACCTATACAGTACATCTCTTATGTTTGACTCTGGTAGCTTCTTCAAAACGATGTAGGGTGTTCCTTTCTTCCTGTCTTAAGCGGTCATGTAACAGTGCTGTCATAAGTAGTTCTGATGACACACTAAGTTTTCTTTTAGGTTTGTGTAGTCTGTGGGAACTTTGTTTCTTACGAGAAGTGTTACCCAAAGACTAACTTATTCTTGTAGGTAGGATGAGGGGAGATTCAGCTTCTGGAAAGAAAAGAGTCATCCTTGAGTTATCAAAAGAGCTATGTAATAGGCTGATACTTGTACAGTCTCTATAGCCCTGCTGTTTGATTTTGACGTGCTTTTTTGATTTCAAATGCAGGAGGTTCAAACAGTGATATGTTTTGCAGCTCTTCATCGCTCTGAAAGCCTATGGGTGGAACAGTATCTGTTCTGCTACGGCATTGTGCAAGGGGAAGATCCAGTCTGAAGTGCATGGTTCAGAATGCTCAGCATGCCTCCAGTCCTCTTGCAGTAGTTTCCTTACTGGTACTTAGCCTGTACCTACGGAAAGAAAAGGAGACAGGGATTCCTCATGAAAAGGATCAGCTTAGCTTTGAAATACATAAATGCAATCTTCCTATGACTTAATTTTTCTTACAGGAAATCAAAACAGCAGGAGATTGAACTGTCGAAAATTGCTTCTGATGAATTCTAGAGAGGGGTAAAAAGTAAAAGGAATAGCACATTCACTTTGTTGCTTCCCCTTCCATTACATTCTCTCTTATCCAATATTTTTATATTTTCCCAAAAATGTTCAAAGTAAAACTGAAATATTTTACTTTGCCCTTCAGGGAAAAGCTTTTTTTTTTTTTTTTTTTTTTTAACAAGATTCAGTATTTCTTATAATTTGTTATTAATTTCTTTCAGTGATCATAACTTTTTTTAAGGTAGCCATATAGAAATATTTTTAAAAGAGGTTGAAACTACCTAGATCACATCAGAGGAGATGAGCAAATGGCTGTTAGTCTTTCTTCTTATCCAGAGAGTAACCATGATTCTTTCATTAGGTGAACCAAAATATAACTGTTTCCTATCAAAAAATAATTTACTTTTTCTTTACAGTTTTGTGACCTAGATTCAGTTTTATAATAAAAAGATCATTTTGAATACTGCTCAGTATTTTTCTGAGCTCCAAACATAAAATGTTTGGTATATCACTACAGATTTCTATATTAACTGCTTTAGATACAGGGGACAGGTATAAGCATATCATTCAGATCTGAATGGATTTCAAAACATTTAAGCTGGTGGGCAGTTTCTCATTGCTAACATGTTGAAGGGGAAGGGAGGAAAAATAATTTATCAGTTTCCCTTTTTTTTTTTTTTTTTTTTTTTTTTTTTTTTTTTAAAGAAGGGAACCATTTATGTAGTTTCAGGTAATGTTAGATGTCATACCTATTGCCATCAAAACTCAGTGTTTGGTTCCAGGGTTTTGAAATTGTTTCTACCAGTAACATCAGATCATTTCTATTGTTGGAAAAAATTAAATTTTTACTGTTTTCAATATAAATTAACTTGCCTTGGTAACTGAGATAATGCCAGAAGCTCTTGATAAGAGAATTCACAGTCAGCATCCAAAAAAGAGGAACTTCCCTTCCTATTACTTTTTAAATTTTATTTCCAGCCTTGAAAATAAAACCTGTTGCATTTGTTTTCAGTAGGAACGGGACAAGGATGTTGCCATTTCTACAGCATAACTCTTGGAAAGAGCAGGGGTTCTAGCCTCGCTGCACTTAGCTGTCTGGAGTTCTTCCCAGGGTGTCGGTCTTCTAGAAAATCCTGGCTAGAATTGGCCTATTCTGTTTCCTGTGCCTAGGAATCAAAGATTTGATGCTTATTATGAAGCACATAAAACCATGAAAGCTTACAGCAGTTACAGTAATGTACGTTTCTTTCCTAAAGCAGCATGTGGCAGAATAGTGCAGCATGAACCATACCTGATGCACCAGAGCAGGATCATGATCTATTTATATGGTTTTTCTTTATGCCTCAGCGCATTTCAAACTTTTTCAGTTCATTGCTCAGCCTTACTTCTATTGCTCCACGATATTTACAACAGATGTTCTTTTATTTATCAACAGAAAGCAGAAAAACACAAGGCCTCTACAAAAAAGCAGCCTAGGTTTTCTTTCCATCCTTCCATGACAATAACTCTTGCTTTACCCAAAGTTACTGAACTTATGTTTAATATTTGATGGCATATTTTGTCCTAGATCATATCTCACTTTATAGTTTATGATGGAAGGTGAATAACTAATGTGCTTTCAATAATGTTTTGGCATGAAAGTATCCAGCAATAATAATAATGTTTACTTTTCAGCTTCAAGAGATTTCTACAATATTTCTAAAATATATTCTATTTTAATGCAGTGAGAAACCACCATAAACACTTTGGACACAGGAGAAAAATATGAATTCTATTACTACTTCATTGATCTTGAAATGGAGTTTACATTTACAAAGCAGTTCCACTACATAAAACACTGCCACTACGTAAAACACTGTTGGGGGTTTTTTTAATATATTTCAGTGCACATTTCTTAATTTACTATTTTTGTATACTAGAACTGTGCACTGTAAGAGTTCTTGTTTTCCTAAATAACAGAAAGGCTCTGCTTTCTGTTGCTATTCTAATTATAGCCTCTAGTTGACAATAAATAACTTCAGAGGTGATAAGGATTCCTTGTCTGCTCTGTTAAGGTGTTGCTAGTCTTTTTTTCAGCAGATGAGGGATGATCTTAATTCCAAGCTACTTGCCAGACCACATCCCACTACATTAGTTGTGGCAGAGGGATATTGATGAGATATACTAAAAATAATATGAATTCAGTAGAGGAATTTTAATAGTTCATACCAGCTGAAGATCTAGACCTGAGGTAATAAGGTTTGATATGGGTAATAATTAGTATATGCAATAATTTTCAGAGTACAAGAAGGATATTTCTCTTGACTACACTAAGAACAGTATTTTGAATCATGAAATATGGTTAGTTAAGGCCTGAGATTACAGGATTAAGGGGCAAAGTTAAATAAAGTAAAATAATTTTTGTGTTTTAAGACGAAAGACAGACTTCTAAAAAAATGAAAGCATGTTTTGATTGTTCGTATTTAAGAAATCTGGGGTCTGCCCTGTTTGAATCTTTCTTAAGAAATTATAAGGTTGAGGGAGTGGTAGGTAGAGGGGGAGACCTGTATGGGGATTTTCCCCTCTGCTCTTTTGAAGGAAATGGGATATGAACTTCATAGGAGAAATTAAATGTCTTTCTGCCAGAAATGGAAGAGACTCACCTTTGCTAAGGCTCAAACTCAGCCTTGTGCTTCAAGTCCCCACAAGAACTGTGTATCATCTGCTTCAATTAACTTCCACTCAAACAGTAGTTTAATAATGTGCCTGAGGCATCGTAATTACCATGAGTTTGCATGTCACTTAATGCCGTACTTGGAGGTAGACAGTGGTAGTTCCATTTACTTCCAAGATTTACTGCAATTCTGGGCACAGGCTGTTACTGAAATACATGATGAGGTACAGTCAGTATTTTTTTTTTTTCTTTGATCTTGGCCAAAGAAGCTACTCTACAAAAGAGTTGTTATTGAAGACCTAGGAGGCAAACGTCATAATCTGTATAGGTCTAATGCTATGATGGAAGAATGATGTTTGAGGTTGAAGCATATGGCTCATTAACTAGAGATTGCATTTTTTCTCATTAGCTATATGGCTATATTTAGAGAAAACCTGATATGAAGAAAGCACGTGCATGTTTGCATATAGGCACATCAAACCCTCTCCACACTGTAAATCTAAGTCTATCCAGAATTAATGTTTGTTAGATGTTAAAAAGGGGGAGGGAAGCATACAGCTACTCAAACGTTCTTTTCTTCACGTTTAATGAAAAGCTGTATTAGCATGCATTATGTCTTGAAGATCTATGAGGCTACTATAGTGTTAAGTTTTGGTCCTCTTGTGATCTTGGAAGAACTTAAAAACAACAAAACCTAAAAAAACCCAACCAACCAAAAGCAACCCCAACAAACTCCTGAAGATTTATTCCAGTAAGGGTTGCAAGAATTTCTTTCTTGGATTTGTGTGATATTTTATTTAGGACATCAAAAGCCTTTTTACTGATTTTTTGGGGAACAAAACAATGGTAACATAGAACTACTAGGTAAAGTGATCCATTCAAAAAACACAGACCATTTATAATGATACTGTCTTTCCTGCAGCTCACTACTCAGGCAGCTGCCCGTATGTTTATCAGACACTGATGACTTCTGTTATGGAATCTTTTAGGGGAAGAAGCTGCTATACATTAGTTGAAAAAGCATGATGGTAAGATCAGCCAGGATGCTTCATAATGCCACTCAAGACCATATCTCTATTTTCATATCTTCCCATCAATTTGACCCTTCTTTGTTATTCTACTGTATTCTTTAAGGGTCTTAATTGGGCATGTGTTTTATGTAGCCAAAGGTCTATAAATCTGGGTAAAAGAAGAATATTTTAAAAAATTGAAAGGATTTCAACTTATTTTACAGAATTACTTTCATAACACCTGACAAATTTTATATACTCTGCTCTTTTTTCCCATAAGAGAAATCTGGAAAAAAAAATCGTATAAACACTGTTTATTTACTTGAATATGTTCTGGTTTTGCCTCCATTGGATTTCTAATTCAGAATTTTGTCAGATATTAGCTGTGGAATATAGGGATTTTTTCCCACTTTTTTTTTCTTGCTTATCAAAATATGGTGGACCAAGGTTTGTATATTAGTGATTATATTTCTAAAGTGATGAGTATTTATTGTACGTAACCTTTCTGTAAGATCATTGGAATATGCAGTGATAACTTGATTATTAGCATTCTGTGTTTTGAGTTATCTTTGATAACTCAATGGATGACTTGCCAGGCACTAGATCTCTTCATTTAGACCTGGTATGCTGAGTGCTAGAATATCTGAAGTTTACAAAACATGTTATCATATGAAAGATCAAGTTATGTGAAATTCAATAACTTCCTGAGAAAAAATGCTGCTTAGTTGCTGTGGCTAAAATTGGATCACATTGCATTATTATTTCTTGCAGATTGAGGATGGTCTTTTTTTTTTTTTCTTTAAAGAGATTTAAAATATTGTTACATATGAGTTTTCCAGGTTCAAATCTCTGTATTCCCTTTTTGTGAATCTAGATACCTAAACATCTGTCTTTCAAGGAAACGCATGTGAAGTATAGTCAGCAATGTAGCTCACTACAAAAGTCTTTGAAATTGAAATAAAAAGTCACTATAGTGTAACCTGCTGTTTGTTGGGAAATGTATATGTAAGTAGCTTTTTTTGTAATTGTTCATGAAGCTTTTACAGATATCCCCTCAGGTCCCTGTGGATTTCAGTGCAGTGTGTGATATTGTTTATTCAGATTACATGTTACCGTTCTTTACACCTCACTATTTCTTTAGGCATCTGAGACTTAGTATAATTGGGTCTGTAAACTTATTTAATTTGCCTACAGTGTGGAAATTATTATCATTTTCTCTAGCCTGGAGAAAAGGAGGCTGAGGGGAGACCTTATCGCTCTCCACAGCTACCTGAAAGGAGGATGTAGTGAGGTGGGTGCGGGTGTCCTCTCCAAAGTAACAGGTGAGAGGATGAGAGGAAATGGCCTCAAGTTGTGCCAGGGAGGTTTAGAGTGGATATTAGGAAACATTTCCTCACTGATGAAAGGGTTGTCAGGCCCTGGAAGGAGGTGGTTGAGTCACCATCCCTGGAGGTATTTGAAAGATGGGTAGTTGAGGTGCTTAGGGACATGGTTTAGTAGTGGTCAGGCATGGTTGGACTTTAAGATCATAAAGGTCCTTTCCAACCAAGGGATTCTATGATTCTATCTTACTGTGGAACAAAGTAGAAGTTGGCAATGACATTTTCCTGCAGTTTACAGAAGTTTAGCTCCTGCCATTGCAGGGCATAACAAGTCATATTGAAATAGAGTCTAATGCCAGAAGTTTTGTAAGTCAACATGCCAGTATTGATGTCCAGAATTATTTTGCTGATGGAACACTCCTCTGTTTCACTGCTCTGAAAAGTCCAGTGAATTTCTCAGTAGTTTCACCTTGCACTAAGTTTTGAACATACCTAACTTCATCCTTTTACATGTAATAAGAAAATATATTTGTCAAGAGCAATTCCTCATCTTTTATATATGCTGATGCGACCACGTTCCTTTTCACCTGTCCTCTGATCCACTTGGAGTTACTAGTTCTGGAATGATTTTTCTTAGGAGTAGTTTGAGCTACTCAACTTTTTTGACCACTGGAAAGGAATCCACAGCTGACAGGCTGTTTATTTAGGACTACACATCCCACATAGTAACCCACCAGAAAAAAAAATAAAAAAAAATAAAAAAATTTTAAAAAAATAATAAAAAAAAAAAGTCTGAAATCTATTTTACCCTTGAGCATTGTATTTTGAATAAAATATGGCACCAACTGGCATGATTATCATGAGGTAATTGGACCCAAGGGATTAGAAGCATTTGGCTACAGGATGTACCTGTAACAACTCAGAATGTAAATTATAGTAATTACTTCACAATAAAAGTCTGTATAGTTGCACCTTGTTTCCCAAGTAACATGAGGTTAGCAAAATGCTTTGGGATACCTTCAGCAATTTCATTTCCTTTGTACCTTCAGGTTACTTCTATTAACATCAGTTGGATGGAGTGAACAAATACAAGTATAGCTGAGTTCTATTCTACAGCTTTAGTGCTGTTTTGTAGAGAAAATGTTTATGCCCAATATTGTGTCATTATTTCTAATTTTTTTCAAAATAAATTCAGCAGGTGTCTTGTGTCTTACACAAGTGTTCAGTGGTTATTATCTCTAAAGTCACATTACACTGAGATTTTTAAGCAAGCCAAAGAATTTTGATACATTACAGTCAGAAGCCAAAAAAGGTGGGAGGAATCTGAGGAAGCTTTAAAGACTTAAGCCTTTTACCCTGAGCTTTACACATCTTGGCTATTTTACTGTAGTTAATACTGCTATACTTCTCATACCTACGTAACCTCAACTGACAACGCTGCTTTCTGCACTAGAAACTCCTTACATCTCTTAGACTGGCAAATTTATAGTAGCCTGACAAGGGGAAGGGAGAAACCTCTAGGGTAATGAAAAAAGAAAAGGGTGATTTATAGTGTACGTGATGAAGCAAGTAGTTCTAGCTCTGTTCACATGACCTGGTAGAAGAAAAGCACATGTTAAAGTTTTGCATATGTTCTCTTTCACTTCTATGCACCAGAAGAACTTCTGTAGTAGCATGTTAAGGAGCAAGTGTCCACTTGTTCCTGTTTGGGCATCTGTACGCTATTCATAATTGGTAAGAACTGTGTATGTTCTCTGCATCTTCAGGGCCTAAAAATGGAGTAACCTCAAGACATCGTTAAAAAAATTAATGAATCTGTCTTTTGCCTTTCTGGTCCTTCTCTCAAAGAACTGGAGTTATCCATCGGATAACACTAGTACTCTAGTCCAGTCAAATCTACGTATTTCTACAAATCTCACCATAAAATTTCCCATGACTCTGTCAACACCAGTAGTAAGAAACACTAATGTTAAAACTTCAGAGAATTTCAGTCCTGGAATACTTTATCACCAATGATACAATAATTCCAAAGCACACACCACTGGTGGGAGGAGGACAGACGTTTCAAGGATCTTTACTTGTCACACTGAATTATCCTGGAGTGTTTGTATGGATATTAGTATATATGTTAGACAACAAATGTTTCACAGCATCGCAGTCATGCTGTAAATGGATGTGTTTTCTTGCACATATGCAATACTAGAGTGTTCATAAGGTCCTTAAAACTTAAAATAGCCAGCTGATGAACTTGTCTCTCACTGCACCAGCGTTTGCCTCCTCTCTCTTTTTCATTTGTTTCCCATTAACAAACAAACTTTTAACTGTATGACTACCTTGAGTCAATTCGAACAGGCTGTCTTTCCATAGATTGTATTATAATGGTAAACCATGCCTTAGAACTGACTTGTCCTTTACTCAGTGTATCCCAAGCTTAGTTTATCTGCAAGTGGGTTTTTTTTTGGTTTTGGGGGTTTTTTTGAGATTATAAATTGAAATATTTCACTTGTAATTTGAAAAAATTAGGTGCCTGGAATAGTGGCAGGTGGCTGTCTGATTCTGGAGTATGTCTAACTCCATGCTAAGCATAACAAAACTTTCATGAGGGAAAGCTACAGCATATTCTTCTTATGCAGCAGACCTTGTGAAGAAAGGGATTTAGTGAGGATTTCCACCTACTTTCAGTGAGGATTTCCACCTTCATTTAAGGCTTTAGTGGAGCTAATGATACTACAAGTGGTGTGGGGAAACAAAAAAAAACCCTTTCTTTTCTTTGATTGTTGTGGGTTTTTTCTTTTGGTACTTAAGGACTTTTGTCCTGTTAATCTGCTTACTGGGATGCTGTTCAACTCTGTAGATGATGGCACTGTTCTAGACTACTAAGTGTAAGTGAATGCACTTCTAGAAATTAAATACTTGTCTGACTGTGCTTCTTTGTGACTAAACAAACAACTGAACCTAAAGTTCTTAAGCAGAATTGGAAAGTAAAACTTCTCTGCTCTGGTATAAGGTGTGCAAATATGCAGGAATTTGAGATACTTTTTCTTTTTTCTTTGTGAAAATATAGGTTGAATTTAATTTACCCTCTAAAACTTAAAAATACTTAAGAGTACAACTGAACAGTGTTTGCTAGCACAGTAATGACCTAAGTTGCACAGTCATTAATTATTTCCATCCCAGAAATATATAATGCTATTAGAAGAAAAGCAGACTGTCTTTATAACTCCAGGAAATTAAACATCAGCCACCCAAAACTAATAGCTTGTCATTACATTTCTGTTTACCAGAGAACAAAATTTTGTTCTTGCTGATTTGAAAAGGTTCCCTGGAGTAAATGCTTCTATAACATACATAAATCATATCCTCCATCAAGTAACCTAATGATGCTTTGGGGGTGGCATCATTAGGCTTCCACATAATATTTTGCCTGACAAGGGATGAAAACTGCTTTCTAATTATCAAGTAACTGAATAACAGGGACAAATAAATAACATTAAATGAGACTATTTTCTTTTCCTGAAAAACAAAGGAAACAAAATACACCTTTCTGGGGTCTGATTTTACTAAAATCCCAGTCCCAAAGAGTACACACTTGTTTTCAGTAGGAATAGAATTGGAGTTTTTTAATTTAATTTTTTGCTTGCTGTTCTTATTGTCTGTTCTCATCAATAGAGTGGATGAAATGCTTGGAGTTTGTCATTGGCGGTAGATCATTGATCTTTTTCCATGTTTCTTGAAAATCTCTTCAAGACATTCATCAAAATCTATTTGATTTTGTGTACTGCATCTGCACATTGGTACATTCCTTGAAAACACTTTTTCTTTTCTCATCTAGATGGATATGCAGTGTCTTTCCTTTCAAGAAATGTAGCAAGAGGCATTAATTGTTTCCATATTGTACTTTTAGAAATCAGACCATCAAATGTGTTAAATGCTTTTAAAACAATCACAACTGCTAGTCTGTATAAAATGCATTAATTACATTTATTACATACATAGTAACAAACATATAAATGCTATTAGGAGAGAACATAAACTAAGTTTTAAATGTCAAAAGAATATGATTTTTCAAGTTGTGTCACAGAAATATGATTGTTAGTCCTGCAATTTCTGCTCTAGCAAGGGAGAACAATAAAATGTCTTTTAATCACTTTAGGCTGCCCTATTGTACTGGGGAGGGAATATTTCCTTGTAGGAAGGGTGACTAACTTCTACTGCCTCCTCTAAGGGTGATTTCCATAGTATCTACCTGCAATTTGATGCCAGTGTCCTCTGAAAATCGTGACTGAAATACCAATCTTAAGAAAGCAAAACTATGAACAAGCAAATGTCAGATCACTGTTTCTATGACACCACTTTGTATAGGATGATTGGTTCCTGCACACAGAGAAGGTGGGGATCAGGAAGGATGGAAAGTTTGGGCTAATGCTATGGCTCTCATATCTGAGTTACTAATTTATAATGGTAATGAATTAGTTCTTAATGTATAGTTTTCCAAGTTGAACCAAAGTTTTCCAGTGCTGAAATATATTTCCCCTTAACCATAGTACCCTTGTTAATTTTTCCCCTCATCTCTTTAATGTCTTGAAATACACCCTATGGTCTCCTTTTATGGTTTGCACAGATTTAACATTCTTATTCTCTGAAGTAGATTTTGGATTAAAGCTCTGCTGAAAGCACATTGGGCAACTTGCATTATCATGAAAAACCTCTATCCTATCTATAAACCATATAGTCCAGGCAGTAAAGTCAACAATCACGAGTCATATTCTACAATGTGCTTGACTGAGATGATTTGAGGATGTTACTAACCTGTACATACACACTTCTATGTTTCTGCATGTACCTCAACCGCCACCTAGTTTTATGAGATCAGTCATCCTAATACTCTAGGACCCTATAATGACAGCTATTCATGGTTTGTTACCCTCTACTCTGCCAGTTCTCAATCTTCAGCTATAAAATTAATGAAATTGCTGAAATTTAAATGTCTTTTCATCCATACTTCATATAATTACCTGTATATACTTTAATGATTTCCTCACACAGTTCATGCAATTAAAGACATAAGCAATTTGTCTGTCTTCTAATATGGTTTGAGGAAGCATACATCTTAGGGCTATTTTGTGTCAAAATGTTGTTTTGGCTGCATTATTGTCCTCTGTAATTCAGAAAGTTTCCTGATATCATATCCTTGGAATATCTGAGACTAATGTAATTATTTAAAAAAACAAATTGCTTAAATTTGCTGAAGTTTTCCTTTGAATGGTGATTTTCATTGAAACTGCTCATCTGTATCAACATAGTGGCACATCTCTTCAAGCCTAGAAGGAAAATTTTAGATGTCTTTTCAGAGAAAGTAACTTGATGGATTTTTAGATACCTCCATTTAGACTCTAGTATTAAACAGAAGCTGTGTAGATGTTTTGAGGACTGTAACTTCGGATGTGAGTGACTTTGTTCTACCAGAAGGCATATATTTTTTGTCTCACTCTATAAACCTTCAAAACTAACAAATGATCTTGTTATCTTTTTATAATTTTCTTCATTGAGTATCATAGGTTGTTTTCATTGTATAGCTTATCCCATTGCTTTTTGTCTTGGCTGTTACTTGCCCACGTCTTCTGTCATGGATGAGTAGCCATGCTGCAGAAATTTTCAGCATAGATAACCACATTGTTACAATATATGCAAAGTTAGAAAGAAGTTTAACTCTCTGTGGTATTGTTTGTTCTCGATGCCTAAAGTGTTCTTCTAGACTGTAGGTTGGTATTTAGTAATAGCATTTCTGTAATATCATGATTTGGTTTTTCTTTCTTTTAGAGATATGGCAGATATACAATGTAGGAGCCATTAAATCAGGGATTTGTTTATTTCATAACATTTTTACTTATAATGGACCAGTATGACTAAGCAGAAAGCCAAGTAGATCAGATTCTTTTACTTCTCTTACAAGAGTGTTCTTTTTCTACAGCTTAAGGCTAACGGTTGATAATCACAACTGTTACAGCTTCAAGATCATTCTTTTCTGGTGAATGTTGTGCACTAAATTTTGTTTTACTACTGCAAATAGAAGCTAGGATTTTTTATTTTACAATTTCCAGTACACTTTCAAATCATATAAATCAAAATATTGTATGTGCTTGTGGTTATTTTTCTTTTAATTTCAAATTTAAAGCTCATTAAACCTGTCATTTCTATTAAAATTTGTACAGGCCTAATGGTAACCAAGCTGTGATATTTAGTAGTGAGAACTGTTTTCCATCATAAATCAATAGCCAACACTCATTCATTACACACGCTCCATCAAAGAGTGCCTGCATGATTGTAATTGTTTTTCCTATGAATTTTAAGCAGTAAACTGAAGACTTTACATTCAAAATATCTTTGCCAGTCTCTTGAGCCATTAAGCTTCCTTAAACAAAATAAATTTTAGTGTCATCATATCTCTTGTTCCCAGTGTTTAGCACCTGTAATGAGACAAGCCTTCCTTAGATTATTAGCTGACAAGCTGATTCTAAAGCTGTCTTTGATCCTTCAAACGGAAACAGGAAATGTTGAAGGGGCTTACGTACTCAGATATTGGCATATAAGCATAGCAAAATCCTTCTCCCCTCTTTCCCCCAATTCACATTCAGTTGTCTCATGTAGTGAATAGTGCTAACATTTCTAAAGTACTCTGAAGTTAAAATGTTCTACAAGTGCGTTCAAACAGGGGTCAAACAATAGCCATTTTATACTGAGCACCCTCGGTAAGTTTGCAGACGACACCAGGTTGGGCAAGAGTGCTGATCTGCTTGAGGGCAGGGAGGTGCTACAGAGGGATCTGGACAGGCTGGATCAATGGGCTGAGGCCAGTTGTATAGGGTTCAACAAGGCTCAGTATCAGGTGCTGCACTTGGATCACAACCACCCCATGCAACACTACAGGCTTGGGGAGTAGCAGCTGGAAAGCTGTCTGGCAGAAAAGGGCCTGAGGGTGTTCGTCGACAGCCGGTTGAATATGAGCCAGCAGTATGCCCAGGTGGCCAAGTAGGCCAATGGCATCCTGTCTTGTTTCAGAAATAGCGTGGCCAGCAGGACTGGAGAAGTCATGGTCCCCCTGTACTAGGCACTGGTGAGGCCGCACCTCAAGTAACTTGTTCAGTTTTGGGCCCCCCACTACAAGACAGACACTGAGGTACTGGAGCATGTCCAGAGAACGGCAATGAAACCGGTGAAAGGTCTAGGTATGGCTTGTGCTCTATGATGAGCAGCTGAGGGAACTGGGGTGGTTTAGCCTGGAGGAAAGGAGGCTGAAGGGAGACCTCCCTGCTCATAACACCTACCTGTAAGGAGATTGTAGTGAGGTGGATGTCAATCTCTTCTCCCAAGTAACAAGTGATGGAACAAGAGGAAATGGTCTCAGGTTGTGCCAGGGGAGGTTTAGATTGGATATTAATGAACATTTCTTCTCTGAAAGGGTTGTCATTACTGGAACGGGCTGCCCAGGGAAGTGGTGGAGTCACCATCTCTGGAGATATTTAAAAGTTATTTAGATGGAGTGCTTAGGTACATGGTTTAGTGTGGTGGACTTGGCAGTGATAGGTTAATAGTCACTTAAAAGTGACCATCATCTTAAAGGTCTTTTCCAACCTAAATGATTCTATGATTCTATGATAGCATGAGTAAATATCACTCTGTAGCCAATAACATGGCTTTCACACATTGAACGGGAAAGTGAGCATTGCAGAGTTCACTATGCAAAATCTTTCTGTTAATTTGGGAATAAGCAGACCCACTTAATGTCTCACAGCTGGAGTTATAACATTTCCTAGCCTGGAGATGCAATGAACAATTAGCATACTACGCTGTCTGGACTCTTTTTATTTATACTTCAAAAGGAAAATGGAGATGAAAAAGCACAGAGATGAAGCACAAGTTTCCCCCATTCCTTAGTTGTTGAAAATACAAAAGATTACAATTGAAAGCTAAACTGCAGGATTGATCCCTGGGAAAGGCAGGCTGTTTCATTTCTTCTGTCCTAAAGAAGCTTAGATATTTAGGAAAACAATCTGGTACCCTCTGCAGGACAAAGTGGTTGAGCGGCAAGCTGTCAATTTATAGATTTCAGTGTTGATGTATGTACATGACTGGTAAAGTTGAGAGCCATGCCACAAGTATTTTATTGTAAACATAATGGATTTTTTAACACTAAATCCTCACTTATTTCAAAACCAAATTTCCTAGATATTTGTATAATAAAGGTTATTTCTGTGTTTCAAATTAAACCTTTAAACAGCATCCTATTGCCTTACAGGTTTTAGAAATGTTTGCCGTCCTAAATGAGCTCTTTGTGTTGGAAATTTATATAGATATATTACACTCAGCTAACTTTTTATTCTATAAAAAAGTAGATGTAAATTAAGTGTGACCAAGAGACTGTACGAAAATTCAAAGGCAGAAATCGTCTCTTCTCCGGATTAAATCAAACTGGAATTTTAGACTTTGTTCTGGTTCTGGTCTCAGCATTGTAGTTTGTGGAGACTCCATCACAAGAAAATTTAAGTACATGTTCTATAAACATTTTATTTATTGAAACTTTGGATATTTAAGTTTGTTCTTATATTATTAAATTGTTGTAAATGGCTCTGACTTGGATATTTCATATGTATGTAGATTAGGATTTCTGAAAACATATGTAACAAGAACTTTCCCTTGAAAGCTGAGGATATCTGCAGGGAACTGGAATTTATGAATGGTCTTAAGTAATTTTTTCTAGATAGACAATAGGAATATGCATTGTAGCTAATGTAATGGATCACATGTAAATGATGGTACTTTTATTTTGCAGTCATAGGGTTACAGAAAAATATGCTAACCATTGCTATCTCCATAGAAGAGCAAATCAGACTTACCTCTGTTGGAAGCTGTGCCTTTTAATCTGAAAAGAGGAGAGCAGCAATCATGAACTCTAGTCACTTGTGACAGGCTAGAAAATAAGTATCTAAACTTTCATAACTGAAGGCAGTTTTGAGGTAATGCTTGGATTAGTGTGTAAGGCATTGCATGAAGAAAATTTAATCTTTCAAGAAGACTAATTATTTTGGTTTTGTATGTTTTGACATAGATAGTAAAAGGTGCCATAGTTCACAGGAAAGCACTCCATTTCAGTTTTGGAAGTGAGAAGCCCAGAACTTCATCATGGCAGATGTAAAGAGGAGCTATTCTAGAACATCTTACTGAGCCTTTGGCTACTACTTACCTCAGGTTCTGATATCCACAGTGCGTAAATCCATAGGCCTAACTGCACAATACTGTCTTTGTGTCAGTCCATGGTTGCAGTCAGAGGCAAAGAGATGTAATGTTTTATTTTAGGTATATCATAGTTCCTGATTTTACTTAGAGAAATTCTTGTTCGGTCTCCCTTTACAGCAGCTGGTAATGCTTTTAGGTGTGTCTGCTGTAGCATGTATGTGCACAGTGATGATTGGAAAGGTCTTTATGCTTTCGAATTTCATTCTGTGATGAGCATATGTAGCTATTTGATACACATTGAAGCCTGACCCATCACCTCTGGTCTGTTAACAAAACCCAAGATTTTTACAAAAGAAACTAAAATATCAGGACGATGATATTTGGGAGTTGTGTAGCTAACTCAATCTTGCTTACATTAGTAGAGCAATGTATGGGTTTGCACAATAATTCTTTCCTCCTTTTAGGACATTCTCAGAATTACAAAGAGAGAGTGGTGAGGTGCTGGAACAGGCTGCCCAGAGAGGTGGTGGATGCCCCATGCCTGGAGGTGTTCAAGGCCAGGTTGGATGGGGCCCTGGGCAACCTCGTGTAGGTCCAGGCCTGGAGGTTGGTGTCCCTGCCTGTGGCAGGGGGGTTGGAACTCTATGGTCCTTGGGGTCCCTTCCAACCCAGACCTTTCAAAAAAAAAAAAAAAAAAAATTACTTCCAGTGTTGACCTATGTTGTAAAATTATCTCATTCAGGAACCAGTTGAATGAGATGAGCTCAGCAGAAGCCTACTGCAGAGGTCCTAAGATCTTCAGCAGGCTTACAAGTGTAGCAGTTTGAAGGATCAAGCCTTTACCGTCTATAAAACACATAAGATTCAATATGAAACCTGCTCCAGGGGACGCTGCTTGGGGCAAGAGTTTAGGTAAGATGACCTTCAGAGGTCTCTTCCAACCTCAACCATTCTCTGATTCTGTGTCCTCTTATTGTATCGAGCTTTATTTTTTATTTTCTTGTAATTTTATGTAGATAGTGTGAGAACAGGAGATGCCAGACCTCACTAGCCTCTGAATTTTTTTCATTACCTTTTTTCTGTAAGCTTCATATATTAACTTACGGAATATGCCTGACTTCTGATGATGATTGTTCAAAGTGTACAGACACAGAGTGAGCTGAAGTCAGTAGAGGTGATAAATGCTAAAGGAAAAGTCACTGCTCTCATTCTGCTTCCTTAGTACTATGCTGAAAAGCCTGATTTCCTACAGGGGAATTTCCCTTGTTGCTGTTCTGTTGAGAATGTCTGTTTGGAGGAGCCTCATAGGAGCCCTCGTACTAGAGAGATGTTAGAGGTCTGAAATGGCAAATGCTGTCATTTTACGACTCTGTCCTTAAACAATGCTAGGCCATGTGTGGGAGGGCAAAAAGCTTTCTTAGACTGACAGCACTCATTGCGGCCTGAGGAAACCATGGTCCACCTCTTAACAGTATAGCAGAAAACCAGAGTACCCTGAATAAAGTGTTTACAAGCAAATTAATAGCCTGCAGAATTAGAGTGTAAGTGCATGATGCCATAAATACTAATGGCAGTGCATACCACTTAACTCAGCTATTAGGTCTAATTAACTTGATGTAGACTATTTGGTAATAATAAGTTAATGTTATATTCCTTGGAATTAGGACATGAAAACATTGCACTCCTCTTGCTAAAATGACACATACAGATGCATTCATTACTAAATACTGCTCTCTATGAAATGCAAACTCAAATGTGTCCTTAGAAATAAATTACTTCATCAGTAAAAGCTTTACCCCCTTACTATAGCAATGCTGCTGTGTGTACTGATGGGTTGGATCTTTGCCTTACTTTGTTTTCCAAGGTAATACATGTGCTGCTTTATCTTGTTATACATTGAGCAAATCCAGGAAGCACTTGACTTTTCTACTAATGTCTATATAATTTCCATGCTCCTAAAACTTTAAGAGTAAACTGTTTAAGAATCTTCCCAAATATCTATTTCAAAACTAAAAGAGATTGAATTCATATCAAGTATTTTAAAAGGAAATATTCCTAGAAAATATAACGTTCAGAACATGGATTCAGTTGTGTTACATGCAATCACACAGGCAGGATTGTGCTGTTGATGGCATTATTTGTAAGTGCCTTAACTGGCAGCTAGTGACAACTGGAATCAAACGCTATATGTGTGATTTCTCAACCTAGTGATTAGAAGTATTTGTATATAGTACCTACCCCCCGTCTTTTCTTCCTTAGGAGCTTGTCTTTTCCTTCCTAGCACAGCCTCACAGGTTACGAAGGATCTTGTCTTTTACTTATGAAGTAAAATATCTGACTAGAGATCTGTTTTAAAATTGTCTTCTTGCTGCACATACGGAGGCACAAGTGGACTCCTTTAAGACAAAGATAGGGTAGAAACATAGGACATACAATAGCAACAGTGAACCAACGGAAAAATTAATTTTGATTACTGATTCTTTTAAGAATTAATAGGAATGTTAAAGTACTTTCCTCTTGAATCTTACATGCTTCTACCCATAGTCAAGTCTTGATCCTGCAAACCTCCACACTTGTAAACATGCCAAAGATTTCAGTATCTCTACGACTGGCTTCACCTGAGCTCATCTCATCCAATTGTTTCCTGAATGAGTTATCTTATAACTCAAGTCAACACTGCACATGAAAAATGATGTCATTAATTGTTAAAGGATGCAGAGCTATGTGAAACTTACAGAAAAAAAAATGTTTTGTACTTCTCCATCAAACCTTTTGATATTCTGAGGACACACCATCACAAGCTGATTACAAGGAAGTGCTATTTATTTTTTAGATCTATTTTGGGAACCTGCAGTGATGGTAATTTATCAACAGAATAAATATGTTGCCTGCTAGTATTAAATATACAAAATACATTTTTAAAAATGCTAGCCTTTATAGGCAAAGATTTAAATGTCTTACAATTTGTGAGTCTGCATATAGCTTACCTTCTCAGTGGTAAAAGGTTTATTGTAAACTGGAGAAACTGTTATGAAAATCACACTTCACAAAATTACTGCGAACTTGCAGCTCAGGTGTAAAGATTAAAATCCATTCAGCCTTCCTATTAGTCAGCTACACTTGATAAAATTTATAGCAGTAAATTAAAATTAGTTATTAGTGAAAGTGCAGTTGCCTATTGCTGTATAAAGATAGGGCTGTGTTCTATCCATTTCTGTACCATCTTTAAGTAGCTTTATTCTGTATTATAAATGTAACTAAAATGCCCTTACTGGCATATTTTTAAGAAATCTATTCTATTGATGAATACTTGAATACTATTGATGAACAAAACAACCAAGTGATAAAAGTAACATCATAAGGTGTATTATAGAAAGTTACACCTTAAAATATAATCATGTTGCCCCCTTTTATTTTTCCTGTTAGTTAAGAGATGTCAGAGGTATATGAGAACAGTTGTTTGAATGCCTAATCAAAGTAGAGTTGACCTTCTATATTATAAAAAGATGGGTTTATTTGCTGTTTGGCCCTAATATTTCAAACTTTCAGTATAGGGCTAATTATTTTTTTTATTGGGAGGATTCCATAATACTGGCGCGTATAGGATGTTTTTCCATATAAAAATAAATAGACTCTGATCAGCTGATCCAAGTTATACCCATCTATGCATGCAGAATTCCAATGATGGTAATAGAACTGCTCAGATAAAGGCTGCTCATGGGGCACTTGGGAACACAAGTCTGTGTTTTGTGGGGAGATGAAAAATATCACTTTCTCAGTATTTCTTAATATGTAAAACATGTTATGCAAAACACACTGCTCAGGGGAAGAACATACATTTTGTTTTTATATGCCCATTATGCCAGGAGGTTTGCTGATTCGTAAGCAAAAATACTATTTTCTATGTTCTTTGAATATAAAATGGGCAGCAGACTTGAAAAAAATTATCTCTAGAGTTGTGTGACCTCTTGGCTTGAGTGTCTAATTTATTAAAGAAATTCTGAAAGGCAAAAAAAATCCCCTGTTTCTGTTAAGACTTGAGGTCTTCCTTAGATCCTGGCATGTCTGAGAGTCTTTTGCATTCTGACCTAGTGATTCAGTTAATTTTCCCTACCCACTCCAGATTTGTGAGACTGTATTCAGAAAGAAACTTTCATTGGAGGAAAATAAGGTGATATTTTAATAGTCAAAAATAGATCACTGTGAAGTGATTAACAAGAGAGAGAAAAAAAGAAGGGGGGGGCGGGTGTGGAATCTAAAAAGTAGCATTTCCCACCTCTCTCATATTCTAAATATATCAAAAAATATAGATAAAGAAGATGCACACTTATAGAAATAAATACAGAGAAGTTTATTATCAATAAATGTACTCAAGCCTGATTTAGAGTTTGAAATAAATGAGAATTTTATTTTCAACTACCTGTGAATCATTGCTAGGAGAATTATTATTCTGAATCCAAAGTTTTGAACTTTGGCTTTTGTATCATCATTTTAAAGCATTCTTTATCTAAAGATATGAAAAATGAGGTTCTTATTATGTAATTGGAATAAATTTGTTTTTACATGGATCTCATTTTCTTTCGACCCTATGTGGCACAACATGAAACATCCTCTGTAGATTATTAAAGATCCAGAGAAACAGCACTGGTTTTGTTTCAACTTGGGTTTTCCAACAGTGTACAAGTCCACAGCTGGCCAGTTTTGTGCCCATGGGACTAAAGCCCTAATATTCAGTGACACACAATCTAAAATTTATTTATTAACCAGGATGAAAAAAATGATTCCTACCTTATGACACTTGCACACTCCATGCATGCAGCAGTCTAGGGCTCGGATCCTCTGGTCCAGTGTGGACCAGCACCAGGGACCTAGCGGAATGGGGCATCACTCCATCTGTCAGCATCATCCTGTCTCATGGCCCAACCCTTACATATAGGAGTTCCACCTCGGGATTAGCTTTCTACATGGCATTCAATACCCATGTAAGTATTCCACCACCCCCTTTAATTATGTATTTGCATTCTCACTAAGTTAGAGTGCAGTGGAAGCTTTTAAGCTCTTAAAAAACAAGGTGGGCAAAATTAGTAAAGATGCAAGTACCTTTTTCTAGCAGAACGGGAATCTTAATTTGCAGGTCCTAAGCTGCTTTAGAACACACGTTACCTTATCACAGAATTTTTAGTATTACAATCAATCTTCCTTTTTTTTTTTCTGTTTCTTTCTTTTCAGAGCTGTTTGTGGTTTAAAAAAAAATATCCAAAGACACACTTGTAATTGTAGGAAACTAAATTGTTTCATGTCGGAATTGTCAGATGTGCTTAACTAGTATTTGGATACTGAGGGATGTAGCTGTTGTGAAATTGTCACACCATATTTTGATGTTTAGCTGACTAAATACAATGATTTGAAGGCACCTCATGTTCCTCTTATTGAAAAAAAGTGACTGTCAATGCTACGGCCGGCACATCACTAAAGTAGAGCAGGTTTTGTGCAATCAATGCTTAAAACTGTTTGGTCTCCACTTTGTAAATTCCTTCCAACACTTGTCCAGTTCTGCTTATATCTCTTCAGCTGTTGTTGAAGGTTAAGAAACTACTGTATGAAGTCAGGTAAAGTGTCTGCTACGCATCACTGTGAAACATCCAACAGTAGTACTCATGTTTTAAAAAAATGTACCTCATAGTTCCTTTCATAGATTTTTCGCTTTAATCTTTGGTGACAGACAAGCTGTCACTTCTATATTGATTGCCATTTTTTGTAAGTATGCTATGTTTTAGTAAAACAAACAGCATCACAATCCACAACAGTAAGTTAAAAATTACATGGAATACCACCATTCCCCTGTACAAACAAGAAATTAACGTCTATGCTGGAATGCGGTCCAAGGCAAGGACAGTTGTTGCATGGTAAGGTAAGAGATCATCAAACATTGGCAGCAAATTGCAGCAATATTTGACAGTAGCTCCCATCTCCAGCCAAGTTTCCTCAGGCATAGAAACCATTGACTAGTAAGGGGAAACTTGCTAGTAATGATCTGTCTGCTAATAAAAGCAAGGACCTGGTAAGAAGTCAGCCTTTTTTTTTTTTTTTTTTTTAAATATTTTTTGGTATCACATTTTACAGGTTGAATTGAATGCCTTGAGTGCTGTAGTAGGTAAATTTATTTGCCAGAATTATTTTCAAGGAGTTGATTCTTCAGTCATCTTAGTCATTTTGCCTGAAATGCTAGATCCAAGGGCAACATGTCTGTGCATTTGCCCAAATATCTGTATAAATTAAATATAACAAAAAAACATAAGTGCTTATTTTTAAATCATACACTAATTATTGTGTTAGTTTAAAAAAGGGTAAATGAAACTTTACCAAAGGAAGTAAGGTTTAGGCTACAATCATTAAAGAGGTGATATAGTGCATATTTAGCATGTTTGTGTCATGAGTCTAGTTTCAGGAGAGATATAATATTCTATCATTCAGTTCCCATGACTTTTCATTTGTTAGTACCTGGTTTTCCAAACTATCTTACTTCTGTCTCACCAATCTGGGTGGGAGCCTGGGAAAGGGTCCTGGGAAGCAAGGAGACTATAGGAGTCTCTTAAAAAAGTAAATGCAGGTACACTGGTATTTTGTTTTTTAATTGAGGTGGGTTTTTGTCCTTGTACATATCTCTAGAACAGATGTAGGTGCTGAAAGAGAAACTTCCCAAGAGGAGTCAATATTAGAAGAAAATATTCTTGTCACCAGATGATTTAAAAAGCTAATGTGATAATACCTGAAACATCAAAAGTTGCATAGCAAACATCTGAAATATGGCAGAGTAAAGCAGTTATGGAATTCAGTGATACAATGTGATTATAATTTTCTAAATCAGTCGGAATATACAAATTCAGCTGCACATGCAGTCTTTGTTCTTTGTAAGTCAGAAGGAAGTGTGAAATCTGAAAGCTTGATATTTGTGTGTTCTAGAGGGTCCTCTTGACCAAAGGCTATTTTGAAGTTGGACTCCTGGACTTCATTTGGAACTGAATTTGAGACTCCTGCCTGGGTTGCTGGCTTTCCTTTTCCAGCTGATGAAGGATGTGATGCTGTGTCTTTAGTAATGTCGTGTTTTTCACTATAGGGTATAGTGATTTCAGGATCAGATTATAAACAAAGATCATATACTTAAAAAATGTCACTTTTATTAATTTGTATTTGTTTATCCAAATGATTTCTTTCCATTGGAAAAAAAAATATTCTTCAGGTGATTTCAGGTGATAGGACAAGGGGTAATGGTTTTAAACTGAAACAGGGTAGGTTTAGGCTGGATATAAAGAGGAAACTCTTTATGATGAGGGTGGTGAAGCACTGGAAGGGGTTGCCCAGAGAGGTGGTGGATGCCCCATCCCTGGAAACATTCAAGCCCAGGCTGGATGGGGCTGTGAGCAACCTGATCTGGGTAATGGTGTCCCTGCTCACTGCAGGGGGTTGGACTAGATGACCGATAGCGGTCCCTTCCAACCCAAAACATTCTATGGTTCTATGATTCTATGATTAGCTAAAGATGGCTTTATACAGTAACTTAATGAGATATGTCACTTTGGCTCTTGGGAACATTCTGAATCCAAATTGCTAGAGATTTCAAACACAAAACGTAAATATCCAAATCTCACAGACGTAACCTAGGCCAAATTTGTGTGCATCCTCCCATTGAAATAATTTATAGGTTGAAATTATCCTTTTTCTTGAATTTTCTAAATTTAATGCTTTTCAAGCATAACAACATTAAAACATTCCAGATGTAAACAAACTGCTGCTTTGATCAGATACACTACCTATCATAAAAAATCAGTCGATTTTTGAAAACACCTATTGATGATTTATTTTCATTTATTTATTTTTCATATATTTGAGACATACTTTTCAGTGTGTGTTATACTCCAAGTTTCTCAACACACAATTATTGCATCATTGCCTTTGTAAGAGATCTGGTCATCTACATTTTTCAAGATGAGATAAAACTGGAAAAGCTGCCTGTAGCTTTATTCACTGCAAATGTTTCATTATATAAAAGCATATTTCCAAAAATAGAGTGCCATTATGCCATAAGCCTTGTTCCTACCTTGAATTACCATTAGTCAAATCAAACTAATACTGTGTTTCCACTGAGATCAGCAATGGGAAAACAGATTCATTTTTTTCCAGGGTCCCCCTCCCATCCCAATCTGCTTATGAAACAAAAACACTAACCATCTACAAAGCAGCAGTTAAGCAGAAGCAAATAAATTACTTATGAGCTTTTGTTGGAGGTATTTGTTTTTGCTTTGTGGAGCAGGGTGGAACTCCACTTTGCAAATTTCAGCTGTGATAATTTCTTACAGACTGACTTCTGTCCCTGAGTGGAGGCTAGAAAGGAGTGGTTATCAAGAAACTGTGTTTTGTCTGAGCTAGGATATTAGGTATTGACCTAAGATTGTCAAAGATTTACTGAATATAAGGTCTGGAGGAATGAAGAGTTTGGGGAGGGGTGGTGTATAAATTGAGAGGAATAATCCACCCTGTAGTCTTTTGTGTGTGTGTGTGCTACATTTGAATACATAATGACTCTTGCAGACAATCCCTCTAAAAGAAATAATGAAATAGAAGCTATTACATCAACAGAGTAGTTGCCACTGTGAACAAGCCTCCAACAGGAATAACATGTTCTATAAAAATGCGCTTCATTTTCCTCTAACTTGCACATATGTTTAGATAAGGAGAAACCAGAGATGAATGAACTGAAAAAGTGATGTTCTTGATAGTTCAGGTAGCCTGTAACAGATTATTATGAATTTCACCTGAAGCAAGTAATTTGCCAGGCCTGTTTTTTGTAGATACTGCCTATGGTGGAGCAGTTGCATACACCATCCTGTTTGTCATTGGTCGTTATCCAAATTTCCTAATGTTACCTTCAGTTAAAGTTATTCCTATTTAGAAGTAACCGTGGAGGCTTAAAAGATCTGGAAATAGCTGGGTATTAACTGCATTGTCTAAATAAGGTGGACTAAGAAATATCATAGGCTTCAAATTCTTAGGACTCTCTTGTTAGTCAGTCTTTGCAATCATGGAATATACACTTAAATTAAGACTTTGATCTTTTTCTTATAATTGTATTTTCTAGAGAAGTGCATTTGTGATTTGCATTTGTGCTGTAATGCAACTGTGTTTATCCAGTTATTTTTGTCATTTTGGGAGTTCTGTAACTGTACGTTTGAAGCATCTTTGTTATGGTTATTGCATCTTGAAAATTCAGGGATGATTTCCATTAATATTTGAGCCGGTTAATTGCCTTCCTTACCAGTTCCATTAACTGCTTCAGCAGAGTGACTGCTAAAAGATAGTATGTAAAGGATCACTGAGCCTTTAATTATGGAATCAAGTCCACTTCAAAACATGAATATATCATCTAAATACCTTCTGCCAACCTCCTATTCATTTCTAGCTGCAACTGGAGGTAGCCTTGTAGGGCTGCCGCACGCATGTTGTCATTGTGCTCACAGGTGTCTGTCTGGAAGTAGGCTATGGGAGTGACGCTGCAGGCTGCCGCCCATTTTGTTTCCCTAAGATCAAGTTATGTGGATTCACAGGTTTTCCTGCAGACTGTAGATTCTGACCCTCTGACTGTATGGTTTTTCCAAGTGAGTATGACTGCTTTATTACTATAATGTTATATTCATATGAAGTAAACTAAAAGAAAGATAATAAAATGTTGACTTTTCAACACAGTGAAGTAATTATTGTTCCATTCAAGCTTAGGAGACGCATTGACCTCTAGAAGAGACTACCAGAGCCAAAGCTGTGTAATTCAGGGATCCAGTCTGTCAGTCTGCATTTCTGAGCAAGTGAATGAGTTGTTTCTATTACAGAAGTTTGTAACAGGCAGAATTACTTCACAGATGTCCTGGTTTTCCTTCAGGAAGTTTGCATGCAATTGGTTAGGAGCAGCTGTGGAGAATAGCTGTTCACAGCAATGATCGCCTTCACCGAGTTTGTTATACTTGCAGCAGTTGGTTTTAACTGATACTGTATTTGAGCTGACAGCTGTCCAGTCAAGTGAATGAAGATCCTAGGATTTGCACTTTTTCACTAGTGTCCCTGTATGTCCTCACATATGTTGTGATCTTGTGCCACAAGTAACGTCAGGTTCTACATGTGAATTTTAACCAAGAAATAAAAGCAGTTTTCTGCACTTTTATAAACCAAAAAAAAAACCAAAAAAAAACAACCTTGGATTCTTAAAAACAATTTGCAAAAACATTATGATATTCTGTTTTCTAGCAGATTTAACCAGTTCACTGTTCTGAACAATCCCATTCAGAATGGTGATTTTTTTTTTTTTTTTTTAATACACTCACTCACTGGAAGAAGTATCTTGTGCTGGGTAGAGTGAGTGTGGACTGTTCTGCTGTAGCTCAGGGTCTGATGATGACATGCTGTGTAACCTTTACCTTCCTGAGCTTTCAGTCTATTTCCTCTTTTTACCTTGTCTGGAATTTGTACGTTTTTTATGACAGTGGCTTATCATGTGCAAACCATCAGCTCTGAGTATTCTAGGCAATAGTGAACCCATTGCTCATTTGTACTTGGGAACATTTATAATGTAAAGAACAGGATAACAAGTCCCTGACTGGGGGGGAAAAAAAAAAAAAAAAAAAAGAAAAAATGTTCTTCATGCTTTGTGTGCTCAGATCATGAACTGATTACAGAAGGATCCTTTTAATATACTTTAGGTCTGTGTACATTGTATCTGAAAACAGCATAGGTATTCATTGTTAGTACGCTTTCCAGTGCTTCTGGTTGTGAAAGAAGTTACACGGCAACTCATTCACCCTCAGTTTGTAGGAAGAAAGGTCTTCAGCACAACTTAGATACTATGTACCAAATAACATTACTTGGAATAATAAAGCTGTCATATTGATGTAATTTATCCTCTTTCTGCTTTACCAGGTAGACTCTTCTCTGGATTGCACACGATTGTGTTCGTTTTGAAAAGCTGACAATGTTCTCATGTGCAAAAGTATTGCGGTTTCTCTTACTTGTTGCAATTGAAGGGGAGGGTGGGTTGTTAAGCTCTCTGCAATTTAGATGTTGAAATCCTAGCGATGCTTTTGCCTTGCAGATGTAGCACTTTACTAGACTATTGAAGTTGACACTTGTTGGCTGCTTTTTTACTATGGGTGACATGTTGGTGTTTTTGAGTACCGTTTCTATTCAACCATCTTTTAAAATAAAAACACATAGCTAAATTGTCAGGGAATCCAGTCCACCATATGAGATAAAGGATCATGAAACAGTGGCATGTTTTCCATCAACTGTCTGGTGTGGATTTCCAATTCTGCATTATCTAACAGGGTAAATTACAGAAATTGTAACTAAATATTGCATGATCTGGGGG
>KL264193.1:3735-37031 GCA_000699545.1 Podiceps cristatus | reverse complement strand
ACTAGCTCCGTTCTGGCTGAAACCAGGACACCCAGATGAGGGAAACCTCTCCAAGACTCCATTTTTTTAAGACATTGTCCTCACTAAATAAGACATTTCTCTTTTTCATCCACTGAATGGCTTTCACAGTATTCACAGAATGCAATGGCCAATCCTAGAAATCGAGCTGTGCTGGAGGGGGCATGGGGAACCCGAGGAGTTAGGACCCTGAAGCTCTGATACAGGCTGCAATGAGGCCGCCTGAAAGCAATTAGCTCCTGCCTGAGCTTGGATGTACTCTCATCTGCCTTTGAAACCACCATGGCCAGGCCTGCCTGTGCTACCCTTATGGTAACTAGCTTTTTAAAAAGATGATAATAACCAGATTAGCATACTGACATCATAAACCCAGCTACATGTGAATTAGGTGCATCCGTTCTCAAGCTGTGAAGTTATTTAGTCTGAACCAGGAAAGAGAGGAAATATTTATTTTTTTACAACGTCAAGATCAAGACCTGGAGTGGCTGGGGCGGGGGGGGGCGCCGCGCCTGCCATAAGAGTCAGTGATTAAAACAAGATGATGTTTATCCTCAGCCAACACTGAAACAAACTGCTTAGAGGGAAGGTTGTTTACAGCACAGTAGTACCTAGATTTCCCCTGAATGAACTCCCTCTTCCAGGACCCATCCACTCTGCAATGTGCAGAACTGCTTGAAAACAGCTCATCATGGGAACTGCACTGCTTGCTGAGGACAAGCTGCCTGCTTGACCCTAACTTCCTTCCTTTCCTCTCTGTTTAGTGAAAACCTAACATAGAATGTTTTGGGTTGGAAGGGACCCCCAGAGCCCATCTAGTCCAACCCCCTGCAGTGAGCAGGGACACCATTACCCAGGTCAGGTTGCTCAGAGCCCCGTCCAACCTGGTCTGGAATGTTTCCAGGGATGGGGCCTCCACCACCTCTCTGGGCAACCCGTTCCAGTGCTTCACCACCCTCATTGTTCACCACCCAACATCAAACAGGAAAGAGAACGTGGGTACCTTTTTAGGGGTGATGTGTTATGAGAATATTTGTTACTTCTCTCCTAGAAAATTCCAGATGTAAGAGGTTGCCAATGGATGGAGATGTCAAATAGTAGCAGCAATAGTCACACGTAAGGAGTCACACACCCACCTTTGGTGTTGGGATAGAAATTCCTTGTGGAGATGCAACCTGAGCTCCTGGATGACTTAGATATGTCATACCCAGAGTGCCAAGGCAACCTTTAGAGTCTGCTACACCTCAAGCAGAAAAAGTTTTAAGAACGCTATGGTACTTTAAGATCAGGGCACAGTCAATGACGCTACTGCAGTCTACACCTGATGGAGACCTGGTCATGCATCAGTGATATTTCCTGGCTCTTCTCTTGGTTTGAGGAAAGCTCTGATCTGCTCAGCACCTTTCTGAGCCTATGTGCCTCCCTTGTTTGCAGTGTACTCTGTATATTGCTCAGTTTGTGGTGTTCATTTCTTTGCAAGAACAGGACAGCAACCGTCTCAAGAACTGCAACTCCATCTTCCACATTCAGCTTGTCCTCTTTATTTCAGTCCCATCAGCTTTCAGTAGTATGACGTGACAACAGCCATCATAAGGGAGACCATCGCACTTGTTTGTCTTTGCTGGGCAAAACATGTCTTGATCCATGGGCTGGCTACTGCTGTAGTAGTGTTAACAGCATAGCAAATAGCCTGTACTCCATTTCCTTCAAGTTCATTCTGTTCTCATGAGGAAAACCCTTTGTGTCTTCTATTAAACACCAGTCTGTGCCTTGCCATTGATGGGCATGCAAAAACAAGTGATGTTATTGCACAAGCCCATATCATACTCAGCTGCGGACACTGTTCTAGTTCATTCGGAAAAATATACACCACATCTGGCAAGACTGGTATTCCTTTTATTAAAAACAATCAATCAGCTACATTTTGGTCTGACTCCTGTTTTGCTAAAGCTGTGCAGCTGGTAAATGTAGCGCATGTGAGCATTAAATAATGCTTTCTCTGTGCTCATGTGAGCACATGCATGTTGGGAATTGGCAAGTTTTCCTGTCCTAAAAGACAAAAGGGAAGCCTTTGAGCTTGGGACAACACAAGAAGAACTTGGACAATTAGATGAATTCATGAGCAAGAGGGAAGTCCTCTCTGCCTTGCTGTGAAGTGTGGCCAGATAGCCTTGGGCGGACTTGTCACACACAGAGGGAAAAACTTCTTGCCTCAGCCATAATTTTCATCTGACAAAGTAACTTCTACCAAATAAAATAACTGCTGATGCTGTTCTGTATAACCGGACCACGGAAAGGTTACCCTCAGAAAGCACATCTGACAACAGGAGGTGCATGAGATAAAAATGCTGGTAGAAGATGCCCCACATCTGCCTGAGTAACCTTACAGCCCCACTGCAGCTCTTCCTGGCAGCAGTGAACTCCAAAATAAATCATGCTGAACATGAGGAAAAATTCTCCAAGGTTGAGCAATGGTCTGTGTCCATTGCAATCACATTCAACATCTGCCAGTGTCCTCAACAGGCTACTGCAGCGCATCTTGCTGTAAGAGAAGCAGGTCTTGGGTTACCTCGGCGCCAGGACTGCTTTGCTGGTCAAGTCCTCTTAGATTGGCAGCTATACCGGCAAAGTTACCTTTATGTTGGTATAATAAAATCGATTTACAATTCCTTGGCCTGGGACATTATCAGAAAATACCAAATTATAGACCAGGACTTCAGAATCTAAGCATGACATTTTTAAAGAAACCAAATTCCTAGCCCAAGCAGCTGAAAAAAAATATTCCCCATGTGAACGTCTCTAATTGGACTGTAACCTGTAATCACAAGGGATATTTTCTTCTTCTTTAATCTTATTGCAATCAAACCTTAACTTACATTTGGCACCTTAATCATGACATTTAACAAAAATGTCAATTCTGTTAATTCTTTATGTGTGGTCCACCATAACAGAAACCTCACAATAGTGGTTATTATCATGGGCATATTCCACAGCACCCAATTACTTCTCATTGCATTCACACATCCAGAAATCTCTGTCTCCCCCAGATCTCTGTGATGATGCCATGAGCCTGCAGTAAAAAATACTGCACTCGACAGAAGAGGAAAGAAAAATATTTAGGGCAGCTTAGAATAAATCAAACTGAAATAAGACTTTGTTTGGCAGCCACATGGGGTTTTTTAAATGAAATTCTGAGGAGGGAAAAAGAAAAACCCTTAATGTTTAAGATTTTGCTCAGTCTGTGATCTGCCGCTTAGGTAAGCTTGGTAACGCAGGTGTTTTGATGGAGAAACTAGGTCAAGTTTCTCTGAGACGTGGGCAAGGCCTCAGATGTTATTTAGCATCATAGGAGCCTGTGGTACTTCCAGGCACTGCGGTGAGGAGAGGACACAGAGGCAGAGCCATTCTCCTGTGGGTGCCACAGCAGACAGTGCTAGCAGCTGGGGGAAACATCTACAGACCTTTAATTTTCATCTCTTCCCTCCTTGTCCCTGGGAAATCAGCTGCTGAGAACTGAGGCAAGGTGCCCTCCCAAAAGAGCTGATTTGCATCTAGCAGAGAGCAACAGAAAATGAAGGAGGCTTTTGCTAATTCTCTGTTTGGGTTTTGTGTGTCACTTGTTTAATCCAAAAAATAAGTGCAGCATGTAAAGCACCACAGAGCCTGCAGCGAGATGAAAACCAGCTTCTTTAAAATGAGTCCAGATATGTCAGATGGGGCACAGGTCAGACAGGGCTGCTTCCTCCATCAGAGGCACATGCCTCTCCCCTGACGGCTAGCAGACCGTCATCAGGCCATCTGGGACACGGGCACATCCTGCACAGCCGCAGGGCAGCGCTGAGAAACTGTCCCTGCCATCTTCAGCCCGACCAGAAACCACCCCGCTCCACCTCGAGGGGGAAGCTGGGTCATGCCGAGAGCAGGAGAGGTCCTGGCGGTGTTTCCGTCAGGCTGCACACCCTGGCCGTGGCCAGAAAGAAAACACATTGAGCCCTGTGGTTACAGAGCAACCTTGTTTCCTGATCTCTCCTGATCTCCTCCCTTTCCACACATCTACTTCCTTTCAGAGCAGAGCGGGCTGAGCACTGACCTCCAGCTCACCGCCGGTGAGGCCGGGTTTCACTCCGGTGTGGAGGCAGAAGCACAGCAGAAGGCACCAGCACTGCTCCGCAGTCCCAACACAACCACCCTCTTCTGCTTTTCCCAGCTGCAGGTGACACCAGACTACAGCATCCCAACCATCTGACCAGACCAGGCAAGAGCGGGATGTCAAATGCCTCCACAACACCGATTCCCAGGGAACATGAGCTAGAGGACCCCAAGTGCTGGACCATGACAATTAAAAGATAGAGGAGAAAAAAGACACTTCATATTAGGTCATTGCTACTACCCCTGTGGTCTGCCATTTCCAATCTGTTTCAGATGGCGATGGAAGGATCTGCACTTGCTTCGGCAGCCTCTCTATTCACGATTCATTGACCCAGCTCTGCTGGTGATAAAATGTTTCCAAACAGCTCCTTCTTGACTCAACCTCCCCGACAGGAAAACAGAATGAGCCTGTAGGCATGACCCTTCCCCGCGCGTGGCACATGACTCACCTTCTTCACAGATCTCTTTCCCAGAATAAGAAGGAGAAAAAAAAAAAAAAAAAAAAGGAAGTAGAGCAAAACCTCAGAAACATGGCAGGAAAATAAGCAAGCACCAAAGACGTAAAAACAGCTGCTGCAGAGAGCTCTACAAATCTTCATTACAATATCGTCACACAAGGTTATCGTGAAGAAGCCTTGGAAATGAAACAGCACGGTGCAGTGTGAGCTGGTGTTTGCAGGAGGACAGTGAATCTCAGCATCCTGCTATGAGTGAGGTATCTGTCAGGCCACATGCACGCTGCAAAAATCTTAGTCACCTGCAAAAAGCATCCAGGAGAGAAAGTAAATGAGCTTCTGAGCTTTGTGTCACTGCAGCATATACCCTGCTAGTAGCTAAGGCAAACTCAGCTGAACACCTCTGCGAGCCCCCGCTGACTGCCTGCAGCCCTCACGTGAGCAGCAGCCACCAAGAGCCACGTCTCACCAGTACTGTTGCTGGCAGTAAATTAAAATTTGGCCCCTGGTTTAGCTGGGCATTTATCTGGAAAGGAAGTGTGGGATTCATCCAGAGAGGTGAAGGTAACTAAAATATAAGACAAGTTCATCGCAGCCCATCACCGAGTCTCCTCTAGCAATGAAAAGAGAGGAACTGGCACTTGAGGCAACAGTTCACCCACCCTAAAGCAGGCAGCAGACCCAGGGGAGCTCGGGGGGCTGACGGCACCCATCAGCAACACAGGGAAGCCACCTGGCAAGCTCAGGTGCAGGCGTCAAACAGGAGGGGATGATTCCCATTCCCACATGCTGGCATACGCTGCAATACAGCTTGTCCATGAGACCGCTGACCCCAGATCTGGGTCTGGTAATTCCCTGAATGAAAGCAACCACCAGACTTCCTTTTAAATCGAAGTCACTAAAGGATTGGGGGAACTGAAATATGTTGCCAGACTGGTCAGATTTGGTTTGGCTTCATAATTTCTTAATTCTTCTGACACCTGCAGCTTTTTCATTATTTTATTCCTTGAAGCAGTGGGGCTTTCTCCCCTTTACTGGGGCTGGCATGGGACACCCATCCAAAATCTGACACGAAAACAACCTCGATGAAAGAAACACCAATGGAAAGGCATGGAGGGGAAAGAAAAGACAGCTCAGAAAAACAGCAAAATGAAAATGCCTTGGCAGCCCTGAGCTTTTCAAACTTGCATTTTCAAAGATAAATTCCCTGGTCACTTCTGGAGTGCTGAATACACAAAAAAAGGCCCTTTTTATCCCATACCAGAACTAAGCTCAAATAAATGCCAGCCATCCCTTATATGAGGCCCTCCCTCCTCCCTCTCTGAGGAGTCTGGACTGAGCAAACCTGCCCCAACTGCTCTCCCACTGTGATCCTTTGGGAAGCCTGGTGAGGCGGGGAGAAGACCTCTGGTACCATTACAAAGGCAGAGTATGTTGCATTCATGCCCATGAGGAGAACTACTCACTAGACACCATCCCCACTCCCCAAAAGAGGCAACAGCTTTTCCTCTAACGCTGCTGCCGTGTGGTTTGTGCTGAAATCCAGAAGCCTCCTCCTCCAGCAGCTGAGCAGGCAAACCACAGGCCAGCCACTTTCTCTGTGTTTCAGTTTTCCTCTTACAAGAGGGGATAATAAAATTACCCAGCACTCAGGAATGCTGTAGCTTTAATTCATTAATATCTATAAGGAGCTTAGAGATCCTCAGCCATAAGGGGCTCTGGAAATGCCAGCGGAAATGCTTTACATCTTGTTGCTGTGCTTCGATTTTCAAAATTTCCCTACTGAATCCACTGATCCAAATAATCTGAGTTCTGAATTTTCTGACTCGACAAATTCGAATCGGCTTTTCACAATGATGCGAGGAGTGAAAACGTGCTCTTTGTCAGCTGGAGGGGACGGGGAGCAGCGCTAGGCTGGCTGTGTGCTGCACGAGTCAGCCACAGTTTATGCACCTGCTGTGACTTACGAGTCTGAATGCACTGAACACGCTCGGAGATGCTGGTTTTGCAAACAGATGGATTTTGTAAATCCTGTTAACGATTCTGTGTCTAAGAGCTTCCCAGCAGAAAAGGAGCGTGTCCACGTGAGTATTGGATCCACTTACCCTTTATAGATTTTAGAATAGTAACATCATTTGACTCAGGCTGGAGATATAAATAGATTTATCGTAGAGTGGGCACCCTGGTTGTGTTTGTGAGAACGGTGACTTTCAGGAAATTAAATTTTAAATTGGCTGCTCTAAGCTGCAAGAAGGGGAGAGATGTGTAACTCTAAAGAGACAGCAGCTCTGGAAGGCTCAGTTCAACCACACTCCAGCAAAATAACCAGTTTGGAGATAACACAGGGGCTGCGTGCGCAAACTGCTTGTTGTGGTCTCTCTCAATCACAGGGTTTTATTCCGAAAAAGTTACTGGAATGTTTTGTTCTCATAAGATTTAAGCAGCTTAGGCAGGGAAAATTGCATAACCTGTTTACTACGTAAGCTTCAGTATTTGACATGCACTGAACTCCTTTTGCTTTTTGCATATACAGTTGCCTTTTACATGGGAGGGGGCCAGGATGGGAAGCCAAGCCCAAGAAGGGAAAAAGGGTCCCGGGAGCTGCTGTTGTGAATACAGGAGACATGGGGAGGGACACAGAAGCAGCACAGCCTGTGTGTCAGCAGTTCATACATGAAATTGCTGAAATCCTTCCATTCAGTGAGGCAGGGAGGCTGCCACGGGCATGCCATGGCAGGACACGCACATGCCACACAGGTGGCCGTGCATGCCATCACCCGCCAAATGCTCTGGCTGTCCCAAATTGACCCAAAATGCACAGCAAAACAAGGCAAAATGGAGAGCAGTGAGGGAGAGCAGGCTTCAGCGGTCACAGCAGGACACTCCCTGGCACCCGTGCAAGTGGCCTCTCATGGTTACACAGCCAGGCTTCATCGTTGGGTTTAAGTATGGCCTTGGTTTGGGAGAAGGTGGTGGGAACTGCTAAAAAACCTTGTTCGTTTCTTCTTTTGTGAAGGGACGGAGGTGCTCAGGCAGGGAGGTGGCAGTCCGGTTGTGACCCCACCACCTGAGTGCAAAGGAGATTAGCAGAAGTTGGATTAGAAGTTGATGTCCAACCGGCTGAACCCAGCCCTCAGACTCGCCTCTGTTTAGAGAGATGAAATGGCTCCGTACTTCCCCGCATTGCTGTGATCATCAGTTATTGAATGTTAGAAACCCGCTGTATACTGTAAAATCCTAGCTGTTGTTATCGGAATTTATTATGTGAGCAATTAACATAAGCAATCCCATTACTGCTGATGGGATTTATCTGAGTAAATCTCACATGTGTTATTCTCCTAGAAAAACAAGCGATCAACTTTTTGGCTTGGCCTAAGTTTCCAAAGATAAATGTATTCACTCATTTATTACTAACTACACAGCTTGTGGCCATGTGGTGTGAGTATAAACAAGCTGAACAAATGTCTAGTATGGGAAGGAATAAAATGTTAATGCACAAAATTGATTTGGTGATCTCTTTGCAGCTAGTGAGACAGAGATTTCATTGCCAGGTCTGACTATGTAAAATAGTAATTGTGTGATTAACACTTATTGTCTGGAGATTTTTTTGTTTCCTTCCCAATTATTAAAGCCATGTTGATCTGCTCAGAACATATTGATATTTTCTGAATATATAGGCAAGCAAATCAGAAACCACGACAGCCTACTCGGGCTCTCTTTATTTCTCTGCATTGACATGCAGTAGACCTTGCCAGATAAAGACGTCTCCAGCAGAGTAGGGCAGAGGACAAAGAACAAGGAGCAGTGCCTGAGCTGTTACCCCTCAGAAATACCAAGTCACGAGATTGCATCCATTCGGAGGAAGATGACCGGGGCGATGCTGCTGTTAAGCTGGGGGACAGTGTTGCACACAGCAGTGAGCGCATGGAGCACCCCCCCACTTGCTGCACGCCACAGCTCACACCCCCGAGCACAAACGCTAACCGCATGAGACTGCCGCAGCAAACCCCCACCTGTGCAAGACCCAAGACACTTCTCCAATCCCTTCTTGGCCACAAAAGACTTGCTTTGAGAGGTGGTTTCCTGCTTTACTCCCCATTACTTTCTGCAGCCTTTCAAAGCTTGCAGAGCAAGGCTACGCTTCATGTAAAGGGCCTGGTGTCTCTGCACCCTGCGTAGGCTGCCTTTTAGCCCAGCTACAGCTATTATTCTGCTTTTGACTAGTCTGCAGCACTTCCCAGTCCTGGGAGATCCGATCCTTCACCGCCACTCATGCTGCTACAAGCGGTGCTTGAAGTGGTGCTGTTGAGTACCATGGCTGGGATTTTCAGAGATGTGTGAGGGGGTTAGCCCCCTACCTCCTGAGGTTTCTCAGAAAAAGAAGACAGCTAATTCCTTTAGTTATGCCCACTTGTAAGAAAAGAGGCTCCCTGCACACAATATATGGCAAGGCCACTGTCAGGCACACTGTGAACTGACCTGTGTGAGCACGCATACGTCCCTGCTCATCACTTGAGCCAGGGCAAGATACGTGTAGGCTTTCGTGCCCAAATCACTGCAGAGATTTTTGTTCTTGTTCTGTGGGAGGAAAATCCCAAAACAGAATAATCTATGGATATGGCTAAATATTCATCCTGCAGTCAACAGAAACACATAGATGCATCTTGAGTTTGTTTGCATCCATCACTGATGATCCCAAGTGCTGTTACTGGAAGCAGAACCCAACTGGCTAACTCCTCCTATTGCATTACACTTCTAATGCCGAAGCAGAAAGCCTGTTTCCGGCCCCGGTCTGTGTTACCAGGCAAACTGTCTGCCTGAGCGATGAACTTTAGTACGAGCAGGAACAGTGCCAGTGCTTTGAGTCTGTAGGCAGACGATGACCACAGCAAGTAGGAGAGTGGCATGGTCAAAGGGAGCAGTGCATCGCTCCTGGTCTGCCTGCTCGCTAACGATGCTTTTGTGAGTGGACGAGCCCACCATGTCGGATAGAAGCAGTGCTGTTACACGAACTAGATATAAAAAATAATGCTTGGGTCAAGGGAAAAACCTGTATTGGTGAACAAAACACAGTAGGACTCTCTGCATGTTCTTAAGGGTGAGTGAAGTGAGGCAGCTCACGTCCCTTAAGCTCTGCACCCCCAAACCAGAACAGCTTCATCCTTGCTACCTGCTCTCCCCTGCTGTCCTCTGAGTTGTGCCACAGCATCGCGGCAACAGCGGTTGGGACAGGCCAAAACCTTTGGGGGAACATGCTAATTAATAATGAACAGGGAGGGTCTCCAGCCTGGGCCCTGGCCCTGTTTAACTCACTAGCCTAGGTGTAGCTAAAGGGCCTGACTCGGAAGTCAAGCCCTCTGGACTCAGGAGTCCAAAACTGACTTTTCTCACTGCTATAGGTTGTGCTGAGCTTGTGAGTCTAAACTGGGAATTCCCAACGGGATCTGAATTCCCCTGAAGTTAGTAAAGGAGTCTGGAGACCACGTACTGTCCCACTTACAGCCTGTTTCCACTGGACAGGCAGTGAGCCCAGATGGCTGGTTTTGATATAAACCATGTTTTCCCTATTTTTGTTGCTCCCTCCCTGCTGCTCATGCGTTTGCTTCTCCCGACTGTGACTTCCTACTTATTGCAGCTTGGCAGTGGCCATGACTCCAGATGACATGGCAGTACAGCCATAAATGCGGGCTTTAATCATAGAGCCATAGACTCATAGAATCATAGAATCGTTTAGGTTGAAAGAGACCTTTAAAATGATCGAGTCCAGCCATTAACCCAGCACTGCCAAGTCCACCACTAAACTATGTCCCTAAGTGCCCCATCCAAATGTCTTTTAAATACCTCCAGGGATGGTGACCCCATCATTTCCCTGGGCAGCCTGATCAAACCCGAGTTTGATCCAACACACCACCCCAGAGCAGTACCAATCAATAACATAGAACTGAGTACTGGTAGAACTGGTAAAGGAAATGCATAGAAATCTCCCTAAATCCAACTCCAAATAATGGGGAAAATAACTTACTAACGTCACTTTATTTCTGTTTTCATATTTCCGATTGATACTACCGTAGGTGGACATGCAAAGAATTGTAGGTGTACTGCTGAATTAAATTTGGAGGCAACTGATGATGACATGTTACATTATAAATAACATTTGTCTAAAGCACTGGAATTCATTCTACAATGCTTGCTTTTTTTTTTTTTTTTTCCCTGAAAACCCTGATGCCAAGCCCAATAAATTTATAGAAGGACTCCCACTCACTGTAGCAAGTTTTGGATCAGGTCCTGCAGGATTAGCCCACATGAGCTTTACAGAGCAAAGATTTGCACACAGCAGTAACAGATTAATGAGACTATTTCTGTGACCAAGCATTTGCCGACAGGGGTTAAGTTTGCATGGCCAAGCACTAACAGACTTAAGTCATCATCTTAATAGCCTGCACATCCATTATATTGAAAGTGAAATGAGCACTTCTGGGTGCCTGGAGATGAGAATGATTAATAAAGGGGGGAAAAAAAGGCAGACAACTGAGTGGGTAGAGTGAAGAAACCAGATGAAGGGTATGGGACTGTCGTTCAAAGAGTCATGCTCAAACCTGGGGATTGTGTGGATTCAATGAGCGGCATGTGCTCTTGCACAAACACGCCCCACTGACAAACGATCCCAGTTGTCCTGGCTGAAACCAGGTTAAACCACAACACCAGTGTTTGATTTCCATACGAGCACTGGTGTCAAAGCTGTACTGCTGACACAGACATGCAATTCTTGCTCGCTTTGGCAGGAGCTGCCCATACATGATGGAGAGCATAGCGTGAGCAGTAGGGTCCAGGTCGAACCACCTAACGTGAGGAAACTGGGAGTTAAGTCTAACAATTGACTGCATGTGCAGAGAGAGGGTTTAAATAAACATGCTTCGGTGTGGGGACAGGTGATGTGTTCGGAAATCTGGGCAGGCTCTTTCTGCCGTCTGTGTTTTGTTTCTGAATCCAACGCTATCATAATGAATAAGCTGTTTGCTCTTTCGACTGCACACCACATGACAGCTAGTTTCCATCCAAAAGCTTTGGCCCCTGCATGTAAATTGATCCTGTAAAGTTAACTCCTTTGTTCGAGAGGTTAAGTATGTGATGTATCAATTGAGCTTTTTGTGTAAAAGCCACAGAGCAATATACTTACTGAGCCATATGTGTATTACAGAATAATTTGCAGCAAAGGTACGTGGAGAAGCAAAGATGGATCATACAAAAAAAATGTAGGTTCCAGTTCAAGAAAGTATCCATTTAGAACAGAGCAGAATTTAAGCATATGCTTAACTCCCACTGAAATATGGTTTCTAATCACATGTTTCAGGTTAAGCGTGTGGTTAATGCTGGCCCCAATAAAGAGGGATTTAGACACATGCTTAAAACTTCTGAACTGGGGCAGGGGTTACAAAAAGGCCTCTGGAGTCTGGGCTGACCAGACCAGGGATCCAAACTTGCCCCCAGTCTCAACTGGGGAGACGGAGAAGTTGAAGAGAAAGTCTGAAGAAAGCAGCAGGATCATCTGGAGACAAGTCAGAAGGCCAAAAATGCAAGCTGGGTTTGATCCTAACCATGAGACATGGCAATCACACCTCCCCGGGATGCAGCAGCACAGCCAGGAGTTGATGACATCTGGGGTTTCACCACTTCCATGCGGACCCCCTGCTTACAGGCTCAGGGCAGGTGGGTGCTGAGGACACCAGCCCCGGACTCACAAAATCCATTTGTTCTTTTGACTCATGCTTTGGATGTGACCTTGGGCTATGTTCCCCCTGCAACACAGTGTCTCTAGCATCCATCCCAGCCTCCTACATGACAGCACAGGACTAGGAGATGCTCTCAGACATGGGGGGTCACAGAAGTCCCTTTTGTAGATGGAAAAGTACCTCCATCCTATGTCCTAGTTACTGTGACCGTAAAGACATTCAAGGGAGCAAAAAAGGCTTCTGTAAAAGTAGCTTTGCCACAATGGAGAATTCAGAATGACCCACGAGGGAAAAAGGAATCTTCCTTGCAGGAAATAGGACTGTCTTTGCATTGTCTTCTTCAGTGAAATCAACGTTGCCTAGGTAGAATGACGTCTCCTCTGACATCTTAATCCCTGCCGCCTACCCTGCTGGCAGCGGGATCGTATGCATCTTTGGCAACAGAAAATTGGCATTTTCAAAACATGTTATATTCTTCCCTTCTGCTGCAGTGCATCTGGACACAGAACATACTGGCAGCCTCACTCAACGTTATCATTTTATTAGAAACTCTTGAAGGAACATATTTGTCTTATCCTTTCGGCTTTTTGTTATTTCTCTCTGGTAGCAAGAACCAACAGCCAGCGAGGTACTTTCCAAAGAAAATAGAGGCACAGCCTCTGCCTTGCAGAGTCATCAATCCCTTTAAGATCCTTTGCAGTGTTGTGAAATAAGAGAATCAGAAATCTAACCCCACCGTTGTGAAAATGTAAAGGTACTTTTAATATTTCTCTTTTGTGTGTGTCTGTGTGTGTGTGAGACAGTGTGTTTAACCTTCATCTGTTTAATAGGGAGGTTTATTTTTTCCATTGTAAATGGGTAGACTGGGAAAAGAAGTGTTCTCTTTGATTTCCCTGCCTTAAGCCAGTTCCTGCTCCGAGGTGGAGCATCACATCAGCTGCACTGTTAAACACCTAATGTCTTCTTCCTCCTCTGCCACCCGGGATTAAGCAGTTCCTACGGATGCATAAGCAAAGCCTGGAACAGCACCGGCTCAAAGGGCTTGCAGGGATTTCAGGAGTGCGGTCGGGCTCCTGTCTGATCTAAACCGGCGGAGCTCCGCTGCCTTCCTCAGAGCTCTGCCAACTCATACCAGGTGGGGATCTGGCCCTCAGCCTTTATTAATTATCATACGCACTCAGAGATGAAAAAGACGTTTATCATGGAGCAGAGAGAAACCCGTCAGCTGCACGAGCTGCCAAAAGGGAAGGTGTTCGCTCAGCTCAGCTCAAAGGGGCATCACCTCGGTGGCACTGGACACGTATCTGCCAGGAGCAGTTTAGCTCTCACTGGTGCTAACCGGAGGCGACGGGGAGAGACCAGGCAGCTCTTTGGAGTCCCCTCCCTGCCCTATTTTTCTATCATGTCTGTTATTTATCAAGTCTTCCCTGTTGGTACAAATCATACCAGCCAAGATCAGGCAATGTCTTACAGGAACAGAGGGCTCAGCAGGCTGTGCAGGTCAGGTCAGACAGGATTTTGAAGACAAAGTCGGACTTCTGGGGATTGAAGTTATGGAGGGGGTGACTTAGACCTCCCAGTGGAGTAGGGCTATGCGCGGTGAAGGTGGTGGACAAATTCAGAGTAGCTGAGTTTCCCTGGGTGTTTCTCTGCCTGGTTTGGGAGGTTTCACGTGGATTAGGGAAGGATTTGTCAGGCTGCGGTGCCAAACCGGCATTTATCCACAGAATCCTTTTTATTTTTTAATTGTGTCAGAGATCTCTAGCTGGCATCTCTCTCTCCAAACCTGGCCAGTCAGGGGAAAGATTTATTCCCAGTCTTTGTTTTACAGTGGGGGGGAGGGGAGGGGCAAGGGGAGGGATGTGTTTTCTTTTGTCTGACTGTAAAGAGATACCCCCTCCTCTTCATCTGCTTCCAGCTCATCCTCCTGGCTGGCAGCCGTGGAGGCTCTCCCCTGCCGGGGCCGGGGAGGGAGGGGGAAGCCAACAATGGCTCCCTTGGTGTGAGAGCATCGGTAATAACACAAGGCCCCCTCAGATGCACACGTGCCTTTCTGTTGACTGCTGTGGGAGTTGACTGCATATTTTAGGAGACAATTAGGCCGATGCAGTGTGCACTGCTTATTCACTCTTCATTTCCAACCCTGGAGAGCAGGAGGAATGATTTATTAGGGAGACAGACTTAACATCTTCTGGCTTTGGTCAGCTGTGAAGTGAAAATAGCCTCGTTGAAGGCAATTAGTATCAAACCCTAATTAAAACCAAAATCTCTCATTGGTTTGCTCACAGACAGCTACTGCACTAGAAGCGCAGCCTTGCAGGGGCAGGACAAGGAAAGTGGGAGAGGAGGAGAAGGGGAGAGAGGGGGAGAGGATGGGGACACAGCACAGAGCACCCCAAGGTGGCCCGTCACCCTCAGCTCCCACTCACACTGAGGACAAGTGTGGGCACCAGTCGGGAGCAGTCAGCCCCTCGCAGAAGATTGCCCAGCAAGAGGAAAGTCTTTGTGCCGCGCTGCTGGGGCTGTGCAATGACCTGACAGGCTTGAGAAAGATGGTTTGGGTCAGCTGGTGCGTATCCAGACAGTGCAGGAGAGACTAGCACCGGTCCCTGTGACAAATCCTCGCTAATCCTCCAAAAGCAGAAACAAAAACTAAATGAGTGATGCAGCCTGGGCTTGCGGACAGGCTTGGGTGGCATTGTTCGACCCTTGGCTCCTGCCCAAGCGGGGCTGCCTAATCCTCCATCGCTTGCACAAGGTTTACACCAGCAGAAAGCCTGTCTTTCCATAGGTGCCAGGATGAGCTGCGCACCCCTTTGCGGTGGCTCCGCCTGCCAGACCTCATGCCCTTGCTGCTGCCCTGAAGCATGGCATGGAGCCCCACATTAGCTCTCTCATTAAAAATGTGCTTGTTCCACTCTTGCGCCTGGTCCTCTGTCAAATTCATTTAGTGACACTGATTGCAACAATTGCAGAGTGGGTGTTTTGTGCCTTTGCACTTAAATGTGCCTTCTTTTGTGTGTCCCACCCTGAGCCAGAGGCTGCAGAATGGGAGACGATGTGTGAGTGATGGGGAAGCCCCTCTGAGGCTGGGTTACGGTGACCCATCCCCACTAACCCCGCGGCGGGTGGTCCCCTTGCCCTTGGCAGGGCTCCTCACTCCACACTTCTCCGGGGACATGGGCACTGCACCTGTGTTAGTAAACCAAACACACCCAGGGCTCTTCCCTGGCACAGAGGCCAACCAGTTTGGAATAGCCTGCACCTATACTCCTAAGCTTTTTTGCTCTTCAAAACGGTGTAACCTCTTCCAGGTTGCCTACTGGGAGAGGTGATTGACCCATGCTAATTCCTAAACTGTGCTGGGGACTTTTTTAAGAATTCAGCAGTGCAGACATGTTCCAGTGCTCAGGAAAAATCCCCTAGCACTTTTTAATTTACCAGTTAAGATATAGATCAGACTTCTTCAGTATATTCAGGCAAATGCAGGACTTCTGTGATTGAAGGAGCTGCTCTGAAACGCCAACGGTGTAGGAGAATTTTGCAGGGCTGCTGTTCTGGGGAAAGCAATCACTTCTTGAGCCAAAGCCATTACTAATCTGAGCATGAGTCTATTCAGCATGTTCACATCCGCCGCATCTGCTGCAGCCAGCAGCCGTGGGGTTCTTGGTGCACGCCTGCCCATCTGCTGAGCATCGCATCGCATCGCATCGTGTGCCGTCGCTGTGCTCGCGCCTCCCCGCCCCGACCTGGCTTCCTACGCGTGAGGAAGGAGCCAGAGCCAGGGACCGCAGGTGTTTCCAGCGCAGCTCCGCTGGGATGCTGCCAGCAGTGCCTCGGACGCCCGCAGCACGTCAGTGAGGGGATGTGCTGAACGGGCCGGGCGAGCCCTCTCCTTCCACACCACCCCGTTGCTCTGCCTGCGCGACTGCCTCCACACTCGCCACACATTAGACCCGTGAACAGGCTGAACAGAAAGCCAAAGCAAAGCTGGCCCACAAACATTATGCATTGCTTCTTATACTGCAAAATAGGTTATTCCAAACACTAGGAAAATTTAATTCTGGAGTCTGTTCCTTCGGCTAATTTAGAGCTTTGTTAAAAATAAATATGTATTTCAGTTAGGTATCCATATGTCTCATCGTAGCTTAATAAATCAGATGACACATTGCAGTCAATTAAACCAACAATAGTACAGTAAGCAGTAATGTACAGTGTGTGGTACAGTATGCAGTGATGTATACAGTAAGAGAAACTCACTGACGAGTCTGTACTGCAGTAGGCAATCCCACTCGGATCTGGTAAGATTTCCATATAAAGAAGAGGCTTCTTTATCTGAGGTTTCAATAAAACTTCAGTTCCTGTTCCTAAAAGGAACTGATGTATGTCATCATCTGTCCAATTTATTCTGAGATGCTTTTCATCTCAGGTCTGCCTGCATCCCTATGAATCATTTCCCCATAGTTATGTGCAGATATTTAAAATTTCTTTACCATGAGAGTGACAGAGCCCTGGCACAGGCTGCCCAGAGAGGTGCGGGGTCTCCTGCTCTGGAGATATTCAAACCCCACCTGGATGCGTCTCCTGTGTGACCTGCTCTGGGTGACCCTGCTCTAGCAGGGGGGCTGGACTAGATGGTCTCCAGAGGTCCCTTCCAACCCCCACCGTTCTGGGATTCTGTGATTCTATGAAAATGTATGCTTGATGTATTTAAAAAAGAATGAGCTAATTGCCAGTTTTGGGTTCCTTTAACATAGGCTACTGGAAAGATTTAGAAGAGTAACTGTTTTATTAGATAGCAAGGATTAGATCTTCAGCTGCATAAACTGGGGCAGCCTCACTGCAGATTCCCAGATATGATCCTTATCTCACTAATGCATACATCTTCAGCCTTAAGCTACAGTCACTTTTTCTGCATCCTGGGAGAAATCCAATGGGAGGAATAATATGTTATGTACCCTACCGTGGGGGGATGCTGTCATAGCACCTGCCCTAGAGCCCACTGAAGACAACAAAGAGATGTGCTTTGATTTCAGGATCAGGCCTAAGCCCGGCACAGCAAAGCACTGCTTAAACAAGTCATTAACTTTTACCATGTACCTCAGTTTCAGCGACTTCAACAAGACTCTGGAATGAGGTCTTCCAGAGGCTGATTTGAGGACACAGTAAGCATGTTGCTGATTTAGAACTTGGCTGCAGTTGTTTCATTTGCAGAAACTGGAACAGGGGTTGCAGGGAGTGATGCTGCTAAATACCTGCCGCAGATGCTCTCGCTGCGACTTGGTCCATCGCACGCATGAGCCGTAGCTTTCAGATGCTGCAGTTAACCTGCCACAGCCCCCATGGAAAAGTCCTTCACAACTTAGTAGGAAATTCCAGCCTTGTCATGCTTATTTTAGAGCTTTTTAATCTTTTCAACAGGAAATTACATATAAAACTCTATAGAATAAATAGGAAATCTGCTAAATTCATGAGTAGTTCTGATTTTTTCTATGGTCCCTCATCCTTGAAGATGCTCACAGCTTCACCAATACTAAAGTCTGCAGGACTTTTCCACAGAGCAAATCCGTCATTTATTTTCGTTACAGTCCTGACTGAGCAAATATAGACAAAATAAAGTTTACTGTGGCACAAGGGAGACTTGAATTTGAAGTTGCTTTTCAGTCCCTTGATGTTACAAATATCTGGAGCTGTGACTGATATCTTGTGCCTGCAGCTGAATACGTTGCTTGAAAAATCCTGCTACATGAGCGAATGAGAAGAAGAAAATATATTATAAAAAGTTTTTTACTTTAACAGGTGGTGGGTTTTTTTGTTTCTTTCTTCTTTTGTCTGCCTTGATTTTAAGAGGCTGACTCACAAAAACTGTGCTTTTCCTAGCCAAGAGAGAACTGTATCAGAATTATCACATCTGGTCCAAACTGAATCTTGATCCATGCGTGTCTTTCCTCCAAGCCCCAGACTGTTTCAGATTCAGGGTTGTCATACAGGTGCATCTTCCTAATGAAGATTAATTACATATTGCAGTTTCAGAGACCTAAAAGGCTGCAAAGAGACCAGCAGAGACATATTTTTAAATGAGGGAAGACCCATTGGTGCACGTACATCTTTATAGGCCCAGTTCATATAAGCAAGAACATGATGATTGAGTATTTGTAAATGCCTTTGTTTGGCATTTACAGTTGGGAGACTAATTATCCAGTTACAGATTTATAACAAGAATGGTGAAAGAGGGCTGAAAAGAGGTAGAGAAGTGGATTACCAGCTCCATCACACGCAATCTATGTTCCTGCGTGCTAAATGCCTGTGTTGTTCCCTCCCTGGTTTTGGGCTCCATCCACTCCCGTCGTCCTGGCACATCTTCATGCACACACAGGCGTTACTTTACATTGCTAGGTTATACAAGTCCAAACACCTACGTGCTCTCTGGATGTGTCCAGCTTTGAAATTTGAGCCCTGCTATCAAAGCTGAAAATGATAAGTAACATAAAAATCAGATTCAAGAGGAGATTTTATGCCTTGAGTTGTCACGGCAGTGCAGGGGATCATCCACGGTTTTGGAGTAGCTGCTGCAAAATGCATGTTTTGATCCAGTGCCCTGGGAGTCACAAGTCTGCAGCTAACATTTCTTTTCCAATTATTGCTGTGAGTGGATAAAATACATTTTAATATCTTTGTGCTAAGAGTCCTATCTAGAGAGAGAGAGGTATTTCCACTGCACTGCAAGACCATTACATTTATTTGCACAATTCACTTAACTCTGGTTCATGATATTGCCAGAAGCCCTTGATGGAATTATGGTTCCATAATTATAGCTTTATAAATTACAAGCCTTAATAGCTTTAAGGCTGGATTCTCACTTGCAATAAATCATCAGGGCTTTGTTGATTTTATTGAAGTATATGGAGGTATGTCAACCTGCACCAGCTGAAAACTGAGGTGAGATCTTCACCCTTGGAAGTCATTGGGAGTTCTGCCATCAACTTAAAGGCAGCCAGAAATTAACCCTTGGTCCTCATTTTTTATAGCCACTTTACTACAATGGGCTGCGTTGATACAAGATATTGTTGAAGATAATGATATCACAAAGCAAGATGATGTTGCTAGTTAAAATCTATCATTGCCAGTCATACCTTAAAAGGTTGGGCACTAAAAGGATTCGATTCCCTGTTGCTCTGCACCTTAGACTCCTTTTGTATAGACCAAATGCAGCAGCATACCCTCAACTCAGCTAATTTATTGTTCATACATGAGCCTCAGTGAGAGAAACAGATAAATAACTGGAAGACATCCAGCATTTCAAATGGCTGGCAAATGGATGGATGAGTTCACTCAGACTCCTCTGGCAACCTGCACAGCCTTCTGCCAAGAAGCCAGACAGTGGAGGAGGAGTTTCAAATACTGAGCATGGGGAAAGCATTGTGCTGGGTGAAAGAAATATAATATTCCTATGTAAGGAGTGAAAGTCATTCACTGCCATGGGTCAGATTTGACCTAGTATTGATCACTTGTGATGGATGCAACTATCATTCACTTAAAGAATAAGTAGAATATACTGTCGATTCTTTACTATTAAAATAACATATATAGCACTTACACAGCATCAGTGTATTTTAATGACCGTAATACTTTTGTGAGCTTAAATTTGGCTATCTGCATTTTCAGTTATGGAAACAGAGCTACTGAAAATTTCAATCCAAAATATCCATTGATTATTTTGGCAACTAAAATGTGCATGTCTGTGCCTTGCCCAAGGTCGATTTTGGCAGGCACATCAGAGATCAGCAGTTCCTAAGACCAAGCAGTGAACTCTCGATTATAGCTTATTCCCTCTGAATGTAATTCCTTTAAAAATCAAAACAGGTCCTGCAGAGGAGGATTATCAGGGGTCTGTTAAGGATAGCAAAGCACCAGGCCAAATTTACCAACTGATGAGGCGGCTGTGGCGTAGGCGAAGGAAGGCATAAAATGTTTATCCCTTTAAGCCACAGTGGCTGATGAAGGGTAAGCTTGAAGGAGTGCTCTCCTGAGACTGCTCCTGCGCTGCACTTCTCCGGTTTTCCTTTCCTCTGTGCTTATGGTTACAACTGTATTATTTGTCCCTGAGCTAAGATAAACATAACTTTCCCACATTTGAATCCGTTATGACAAATTTACTGGTTTCACGCAGAAAAAAAACTATTATCTGTTGCTTCTAGATAGCTCCACCACAGAAAGATAAAGGAATGCTGGTGAAAACATTGAGCTTCTCATAACAAGGGAATTAATGGCCACGAGACAGGCAGGCGATGAGGGAGCTCCTGCTCCAGCCAGGCTGTACTCTCCTGGGGCCTGGGGCAGCTGGAGCAAGTTTCGTCCCTGGTGCATCAAAGGTGGCATTTGGCAAGAAGGCCATTGCTTTTGCTTGTCAGGACCATGATGAACAAAAAGCAAAGACAGAAAGTCAGGAAAAGGATAGAGTGCTGCAACAAAACCATATCTGAGGAGCGGATAACTGAGATGTTAAAAGCACTTGGCCAGACGTTTACAAATGGACATTTGAATTTAGAGGATGATGTGCTGATGCCATAAGCTACCCTGCAAGCGTACAGCAGCTTCATCACAACAGGTAGCTGGAATCCTTTCAGGTCCACTGCTGTACAAAATGCAATGGCAAGGAAGGAGCCCACTCCAGCAAGCACTCCTGAACCCACATGCTTTCATGTGAACTAAGACCTAAGAATAACATGAGACAGCAATAGCAACAGTCAATTGATAAAGTCAATCCAGGGGCTTTTTCCTCTGCTGTTACTTGAAGAATGCTGTAAGCATGGTTTCATCTCGGTCTTTCAGTACTAACATTGTACTGTTAGAACTTCAGTACTACCTCTGCTCATTGTACTGATGGAGGAGAGTGAAGTTTTCACATAGGGAACACAGTTACTCCAAATTCTCTGCAAGACAGTGATGAATACAGCCCCGTGGACTGTATTTTTCTGGGTACAGTGCATTAACAGAGCAATAGCCAGGAGAACGTTACTTACACATTGTCACTGCTGCTCATACAAAAGGAATTCAGCATGGTAAAACATGGTCATAAAAAGGAAAGTATTTGGACTGAATCGATGATGTGTGTGTGTGTGACATAGAATCATAGAATGGTTTGAGCTGGAAGGGACCTTAAAGATTATCCAGTTCCAACCCCCCTGCCATGGGCAGAGACACCTCCCACTAGACCAGGCTGCTCAAGGCCCCATCCAGCCTGGCCTTGAACACTTCCAGGGATGGGGCATCCACTTCTCTGGGCAACCTGTTCCAGGGCCTCATCTGCCTCCTAGTGAAGAATTTCTTCCTAATGTCTAATCTAAATCTGCCCTCTTTCAGTTTAAAGCCATTACCCCTTCTCCTATCACTATATGTCCTTGTCAAAAGTACCTCTCCGGCTTTCTTGTAGGCCCCTTTAGGTACTGGAAGGCTGCTCTGGAGTCTCCCCAGAGCCTTCTCTTCTCCAGGCTGAACAAGGCCAACTCTCTCATATGTCTTCATAGGAGAGGTGACCCAGCCTGTTCAAGTTGAGCTTCTCATCAACCAACACCCCCAAGTCCGCCTCCTCAAGGTTTCTCTCCACCCAGCCTGCTTGGGTGCTGGGGATTGCCCCAACCCAGGTACAGGACCCTGGACTTGGCCTTGTTGAACTTCATGAGGTTCACACAAGCCCACATCTCAAGCTTGTCAAAGTCCCTCTGAATGGCATCCCTTCCCTCCAGCATGTCAACCACACCACACAGCTTGGTGTCATCAGTAAACTTGCTGAGGGTGCACTCCATCCCGCTGTCCATGTCGTTGACAAAGATGTTAAACAGTGCCGGTCCCGATAGCAACCCCTGAGGAATGCCACTCATCACTGGTCTCCACTTGGACATGGAGATGTTGAGTGCAACTATCCAGCTAATTCCTTATCCCCCAGGTGGTCCATCTGTCAAATCAATGTCTCTCCAATTTAGAGACAAGGATGTCAACCAGGACACTGTCAAATGTTTTGCACAGTTCCTTATCCACCAACACCATAACCCCATCGTAGAAGACTACCAGATGTGTCAGGTACAATTTGCCCTTAGTGAAGCCATGTTGGCTGTCACCAATCACCTTATTTTCCATGTGCTTTTACATAGTTTCTAGGAGGATCAGCTCCATGATCTTGCCAAGCATGGAGGTGAGACTGCAAGGAGAAGAAGGAGACCAGGAGGTCCAGTCTGACACACGCAGGCTTGCTGGAGATGCCACAGCATAGGAAAACAGTCAGGACAGGCCTGGGAGGCCAAATTGACTCCTATCATTTATGGAGTCCATTCGGTTTCTCCTCACACCAGTCGTTTAATGGACTACTGATTGCATCCATCTCCAGGGCTCTTTGAACGAAAGCATACATACACCACCACCACTACGAGACAGCCAAATCGCTGTTTAGAAAAGCAAAATGATCTGTGTTTTCAAATCTATAAAAAAAAAAAAAAAAAAAAAAGGCAGCAAGCTACATTCAACAGCTGGTTATGTTACTGAAACGCTATGTTGTTAATGTATGCACACGCACGGCGCACAGCCTGGTGTAAGCATTGTGACTTCAGGTTAGAGCCACCATCATTTTACAAATTTTGCATAATCATCTGTAATCTTTGCAAAATACAGTTTGCTCACTGTTGCCTGTTTTGCACAGCCCTTTCATTACAGAAACATCTGTTAGAAGTGCTTTAGCTGAGGGTTTGTCAGAGTTTCCATTATAAACTCCTGTATTCAAAGGGTTACTGCAACTGAGCAGTAAAAAGTTGCTCCAGGCTCAAACTTGGCATAAAAGGTCTCCAGTAGGAGATATTTTTTTTTCTAAAACTAAAATGTTAAAAAACATGCAGTTAAACAAAAGAAATTCACTTTACCTCAGAGACAGCCTCTCACAAATCTATATGTGTTTGTTAAACATAACTTACACATACACACATTGCGCACAGGGCTTTAAAAGAAAACTATTGATTAATTTATTAAGCTATTTATTAAAATAAAGTCACTAACTCCACCAACTTATTGATTTATTTAGAATAAAAGTGGCCAGGTGATTTCAGATAGAAAAGCAGCAACTACTTCAATGGTTGTCTTGGGCATAGTGATTACAAAATGACAGGTTTTGATTCTCAGAGAAGTAAGGAGGGGGGTGAGCAAAACTGCTACCTTGGACTTACAGAGGCCAGAGTTTGGACTGTTTAAGAGCCTGGTTGACACAATCCTTTGGGAGGCAGTCCTGAAGGGCAAAGGAGCCCAGGAAGGCTGGACACTCTTCAAGAAAAAAATCTTAAAGGCACAGCAGCAAGCCGTCCCCGTGTGCTGAAAGATGAGATGGTGGTCAAGAAGACCAGCCTGGATGAACAGGGAGCTTTAGCTGGAACTCAGGAAAAAAGGGAAAGTTTATGACCTTTGGAACAAGAGGCAGGCAACTCAGGAGGATTACAAGAATGTCATGAGGTTATGGAAGGAGAAAATTAGAAGGGCCAAAGCCCAATTAGAACTTAATCTGGCTACTGCTGTAAAAGACAATAAAAATGTTTCTATAAATAGAGTAGCAACAAAAGGAGGTCTAAAGAGAATCTCCATCCTTTACTGGATGCAGAAAGAAACATAACGACAAAGGATGAGGAAAAGGCTGAGGTACTTCAGGTGTCTTCTTTGCCTCAGTCTTTAAGAGTAAGACACCATTTCCCACAGCATTCTCCTGGAGAAACTGGCTGCTCATGGCTTGGATGGGTGTATTCTTTGCTGGGTAAAAAACTAGCTGGATGCCCAAGCCCAAAGAGTTGTGGTGAATGGAGTTGAATCCAGTTGGTGGCTGGTCACAAGTGGTGTTCCCCAGGGATCAGGATTGGGGCCAGTTCCATTCAATATCTTTATCAATGATTTGGACGAGGGGATCAAATGCACCCTCAGTAAGTTTGCAGATGACACCAAGGTGGGTGGGAGTGTTGATCTGCTTGAGGGTGGGAAGGCTCTACAGAGGGATCTGGACAGGCTGGATCGATGGGCTGAGGTCAATTGTATGAGGTTCAACAAGGCCAAGTGTTAGGTCCTGCACTTGGGTCACAACAACCCCAGGCAATGCTACAGGCTTGGGGAGGAGTGGCTGGGAAGCTGCCTGGCAGAAAAGAACATGGATGTGTTGGTCAACAGCCAGCTGAACATGAGCCAGCAGTGTGCCCAGGTGTCCAAGAAGGCCAACAGCATCCTGGCTTGTATCAGCAATACTGTGGCCTGCAGGAGTAGGGAAATGATTGTGCCCCTGTACTCAGCACTGATAAGGCAGCACCTCGAGTGCTGGCACCACAGTATGCTGGAGAGGGTCCAAAGAAGGGCAACAACACTGGTGAAGAGTCTAGAGCACAAGTCCTGTGAGGATCAGCTGAGGGAACTGGGGTTGTTCAGTCTGGAGAAGAGGAGGCTGAGGGGAGACCTTATCACTCTCTACAGCTACCTGAAAGGAGGTTGTAGAAAGGTGGGTGTTGGTCTCTTCTCCCAAGTAGGAAGCAATAAGACAAGAGGAAATGGCCTCAAGTTGTGCCAGGGGAGGTTTAGATTGGCTATTAGGAAACATTTCTTCACAGAAAGGGTTGTCAGGCACTGGAACAGGCTGCCCAGGGAAGCGGTGGAGTCTCCTCCCTGGTATCTAAAAAACGTGTAGATGTGGTGCTTATGAACATGGTTTAGTGGTGGATTTGGCAGTGCTAAATTAACAGTTGGTCTCCATGATCTTAAAGGTCTTTTCCAACCTAAATGATTCTATGAAAATAAAATATCCTTCCATGTAAAAAGCAGGAAGGGCAGTAGTTTCAGGACATTTTTTTCATCCCCAGCTTTAACTAACCTTCTTCTTGCAAACAATGGGTTTACCCCTGGGCTGGCAGTAGGGTCCAATGACCAAAATGTCCTGAGGGCAAGTGGAGACAGCCTTTTAAGAGGCAATCTGTTCCACCAAGATGGAAGATATTAGGAGAAAGATGTTAAATCAGAGGAAATATGCTTGTTTAGAGAAGATAAGCGGGGGTGGGGAGGGGGGTGGGGGACGGCGTTCACCGGACTACACTGGTCAAAGCGGTTAAGTTGATTCATGAGCAATGGCAGACACAAAAATCCTCCATGCAGCCTGCAGACAATGAAGACGAGGCAGAAACCATAGGAGAGTTCAATTTGGGAAAGTCTGGTTTCCAGGTAAAGGAAGATAAAGCAAAATTAAAATCCAGGACACCTCTGAACTGAGGAAGGGCTCACTTTTCAGGATGGAGGATATGAACAGTGGTGATGTTCAGTAAGTCTGCCCTTGGTTATAGAACCAGCAAAACTCTTGTTTCACCATTAAGTGTGCTGCCCCTGGCAGCTGCAGAAACAGACCTCAGTGCTGATCCTGCAGGAATTTAAACCCATGAATAATCCCATTTAAATTAATGGGATTATGCCTCAGAAGTGTAGAGTTAAGCATATGTGTATGCATTTGCTGGAGCAGGCCCTGGGCAAGGCTTGCAGAATGCCCTGCCTGAGGCAGCGCTCTTTCTGCCATCCCAGCAGCTCCCATCTGTCGGACGGGACGGCTCCAGAGTGAGCTGCAAGGTCTCTAAGGAAAACCCCCAAACTGAGGGAAGTCACGCAGTGATTCACCGAGTGGCACCCTTTCCTCTGAGTCAGTCCTGAACAAAAGTCCCAGCACAGGTTTTAAAATGGGAACTTATAGCGGGATGTGCTGTCCCTCAGAGGAGATGAAAAACAAACATCCTGCCTGTAACCGCCACGTAAGGTCTCAGCAGCTCTTCTGGAGAGTTTGCGTTTTCGCCCTGGTGTTTCTGGCCAAGATCTGACTGCTGTAATTTCAGCTTTCTGGTTCACCCTCCCAGCATGGGTTTCTGCCCTCTTGCAGCCCTGGTTGGATTTCTGAACACCAATAAGCAGCTGCTGCAGCTCTGATGGGTGAGGGACACACAACAGATGACCCGGGATCCCTCAGAGAATGAGTATGATGTGAAGGAACAGTATTGCCTTCTTCACTTGCACTGAGCAATGCTTCGGTTTGCATTAAGATCAGATATTGCTCAGCATGCTCGACTCCAGAATAGTGGCTTCCCAACATTCATTAATGTTGGAACAACTAAAGATTTCACTACCTGCAAATGGTTCCCTTTAATCCCCTCAAAAGCTTCAGCTGTAACACGAGGCTCAGGGAAAAGCTGAGAACATGGCACAGCATCTTACGTGAGTAATGCGCATATTGTGTCTCCTGCCTATGGACATAAGAGAGGAAAATTTCTCAACTGCATTTTGTTATCAGCACATGGCATGCTTGAGAGGCTTCTGATTCTTGGGTGTTGGCCAACCTCCTCCAGTGCTCTGGAGCCAGCACTGCCATCGCCTGATGCCTTGTGGCACACCCCTTCTTGAGCATCAGGAGCTCCTAGAATGGAAAAGCTGAGATAAGGAGTCAGTCACTTAAGTCACAGGTTATCTGAAGTTAAAGCTACCCATGGTTTCCTTCCTTTATCCTGTTTTCTCTAACCACCTTCTAAGACAGTTGTCACCACATTTCTTAGATCAAGAATGCTCAGATGACACACACACACCCCCCTCATTAATTATTATTACTGTGAAATCATGAAAGTCCTCTCAAATAGAGAGAATATCTCAAATGAAAAAGCTTTGACTGGATTGTTCCCACCAATTCGGTTTTCAGGGTTTACTTTATGCCAACCATGCAGATACACAGTTTGACTGGTTCAATAACTCTTCTTGAAAACATAAACAAATACTAAAAATCTGACAACAAAAGTTGATATTAGGTAGCTGGAGTGCTGCTACTACATGTATTTGTACCTTTAATCACTGTCACATTATTTTCTTATCCCAGATTGTCCTATATGACATTTTAGGAGCAAACATCTGAAGGGTCCTAAAGAAGCCTTTCAGAACAGAGCAAACTTGAAAGATGTGCCTTTGCTGTACGAAGAGAACAATGTTCACAGAAGCTATATACATTTCCATGTATTAAAATATATTTCCCAGACAGTCATAGCTGATGTCAACTATATTTATCATTCCATTTTGAAATTTCCAACATGCTCATCTCTGCAAGTCCAAGAAAGAAAAAACAATTCATTTTCTTTATGCATTCTTTACCTGAAAGTGCTGAAAATCATTTATTTAAAATGAATTGGGATAGATGTGAGTCTGTTACTTTAACAAAAAACAATTTGATATTTCCATAAGCAATTAGACTATGCTAATAGTCTACAATCTATCATGCCAGGAAATGACAGAAGGAGCTTCTTAACTAAATAAAAGTGCCAGGGGGTTGTTAATGTTTCTTCTTTAGAGGAAAGACCACTCACATTTCCCTCTGGATCCAACTCACCTGTGGTGAAAGAGCAGCATCAGCATCCAGAAGAGCAGAAACAGCAGAGAGTCAGAGTTCAGGTCCCAGTGCCATCCTGTTGTTTCTGCAAGAACAGGGTAAACGTTCCTGGAAAAATACAGCAGAATGCATCAGGGAGAGGTGTTATACTTGGCTGTAAAGCGCTCTCTGAAGTAATCACTGGGGGTGTTGACTTGCCTTTCTTTTATTTTGCTTATTAAATATGATCTGTGATCCTGTTAGCACTTTGCATGGCACACTGACGCTTCACGCTAGAAAAGGACTGGGATGCAGATTCCTTAGCTGTGGTCCCCAGCGCGCTGGTGAGCTCACTGTGCCTGCGGTATGCTGGCTTTCGTCCTGAACTTCAGTTGAGAGGAACAGAGCCAAGGGAAGGAGGAGAGATGAGATAAACAGCAAAGGCAGAAAGCATGGTCAACTTTTACAGGAAGGTCAATACCCATATTTCTCTAAAGACCTCTTAAAAATAGGCACAAATGCTTTTTCAGTATGGCTTTCCATGTAATGTAAATTGCCACAGGGATGTTACACAATGACTCAGAGGATAAGTGCCCATGAAGCAATTTCTTTATTGAGATGTGGAGATCATCACAGAAAAGCTGGAAAACACCTGTAGGCATGGGAATAAGTTTCTGCTCTTACTGGAATAAAATATACCCTGGACATTGCACAGGCTTTTCAAGATCCCACAGCATACAGCATCTTTTTCTGACTGTCCTCTAAAGGATCCTTTCATTTTTTTTCACAGATGAGATAATTTACCTGGCTCCTAGCAGAAGAAAAAAACATTAAACCACAGAGTTAAGGTGGCACATGATGAAGAGAAGCTGAGCAACATTAGCAAACTAAGGAAATAAAATGTGTGACATGCAAGATGATGCTAATCCTGAGAAGTAGCGTTAGAACTGGCTTTTGATGCACCAAAATATTTTCTCTGACCATTATATATGTCGTATTCCCCATAAATATAATAAAAAGTTCAGCACTGCATGATTTAGATGTGTGATCTGAAGATCACAGAAGCTGAGGGAAAGTTTTCTGTCGACTCAAGTGGCCTTTGGATGACAATCTTTTGCAGGAAGCACCATCAATTACTGAAATAGCCTCAACCACACCAAAACTCTGAGAAAATTAGTTCACTGAGCTGTATCTCTTCGTGCCACATTTTCTACCCTAGCTGTCTGTCTTAGGCTGATCTATTTTAAATAATTATTTCTTTCTGGAAGTTTAAAAGCTTGAGTCATTTGAGATGATGAAGTTGAAGGGAAAGCTCCTTTTCCACCTCCTCTCCCCACCCCCACATTACAGCACTGTGGAGGCCTTGTTCCTGAAACTTCACTCCTTCCCTCCATTAGAAGAACTTGAAATTTGACTGTAAAATGGCTTTTCAGACAGAGATATGCCTTTCATCACATCTTTGAAAGCCAGCATAAATGCTGATAAATCTAGGTTTCAATAGCCAAAATTGCCCAAGACACTTCTGGTACATAAGATTTGCCAGCCCAGAGCTGACCAGGACCGACGTAGGCCATCATTGGGCCAGCACCTAGATGTTTGTCTGAGACCCACAATACTCACCCTTGCTGAAAAGTGAGAGAGGGAAAATCAGGGACGATTCAAAGAGAAAGAAACACATATCCACACACCCAGCCGAGATGTGAAGAAAATTAGTGGCCAAGGATGGGGAAGAGGCAGGTTAGCAAGAGCTCTGCCCATACATCTTTAAATGACTGATCTACACTCCCTTACAGTATGGCTACAGTACAGAGTATTCTCACTATACACCACATATTCATTTTTCTGTACAGACTTTCACAGCCTTTCCTTCCTCCTGTGGCTTTTACTACCCAAGAAAGGAGAGAGGCAGAACAAAAAGCTGCAAACCGAAGAGAGTGTGGGTGTGAGGGGGTTTATGTGTGCTTCGGTTTCGAAGCTTTGGCCTGAAAAGAGATATTTGCGTTAACAGACTATAAAAGACAGATGATTTGCTGTACTGAAAAAGTTAGAAACTCCTGCAACGTCAACACAGTTCATTGAAAGTTAAAAGGGGGGCGTGTTATTTTTAGGTGCTAAGTAATTCACAACATTTTGTGTTTAAAATAAAATATTCATCTGTATCATTATGAGTCATCTTTGTTCAGATAGTTTACTAAAATATTCTCCTTATGTAATACTATCATCCAACATACCTGAGATCTCTGTTTTATTACAAAGTTGATGTACACCGAAAAGTCTACCAGTATATTTTTGTCCTTAAGGCTAATAAGAAGCAAAAAATATTTCAAGTGTAGTCACTATTAACAAGTTGTAAAATGTTGACTTGTTTTGCCATATTTTCAAATACTTTATGTCTTTTCTCTTATTATTTTTCTTCTACAGTTTATGTGCTGTATGCCTGCAGCCAGAAACATGTGTTTCCAATTATCTGAGCTTTCCAAACCAGATTTGAGTTCAATAGCAACATTTTTTTTTTTTTAAGGTACAGCTCCGCCTCCCACAGAAGTTAATATTCCTCTCCTTTTTCACACAGCAAACAGCAGTGGCTCTTGATTTCAGGCCCATTTTAGAAATCATTTCATTTGGAGCTCCCCCAGACAAGAATGTTCTTTTCTTCTAATCTTCTCGTACATTTCATGAGACAAAATCAAACTTTTATATTTAATATATATAAAATGTTGAAGCAAGAGAGGGAAAACTGATGTCATTCAGTCTGTTTTGTATGACATTTTCTCTAGTTTCTTAATACACTGAAGAATCCAATTTGACCAGTAGAGCCATAACACTAGAAATGTTAGATAACATCCTGTCCTTACATCCTCCATGCTTAGGAGTCCTCCTCTTCATGAGACTTGTGCTCTAGACCCTTCACCAGCTTCATTGCTCTTCTTTGGATATGCTCCAGCACCTCAATGTCTTTCTTCTAGTGAGATGCCAATGCTTCTTTACCAAGAGAGTGGTCAAACATGGGAACAGGCTTCCTAGAGAGGTGCTTGATGCCCCAAGACTGTCACTGTTTAAGAGGCATTTGGACAATGCCCTTAATAACATACTTTAACTTTTGGTCAGTCCTGAAGTGGTCAAGCCATTGGACTAGATGAATATTGTAGGTCCCTTCCAACTGAAATATCCTTCTGGTCATCTGCATCAATAAGACATTGGCCTCCACTCAGGCTTCGGCCTGGGAAAGACCATGGGCTCCCCACCGAGAGAAAATTCGGGCAGAGAGCTGCAAAGTGAGATGCAGTCCCTAAAGACAGTGCAAACATAACCACTGTAAAGCGCCTGACAGGAAAATGCACCCCACGCTTAGGCATAGTTCATCAAGATAAGAGAGACCCAGGCTGTGTCTGTCCTGAGCAGAAGGTGTGGGGCAGCATGTGAGGGGACTGGGGTTAGTGCACATCCATGGGTTGGGATGAATCCAAAACACAACCAGATGGCAGTTTGGAAGTGCCCCGGGGTTTGTCAGTTTAAATAAAGCCTAGGTAAGTTGACTGAGGCCAGCATAAGAGCTTGAATGTGAAGCATTATCCATTAATCTGCTCAATGAATCTTCATTAACAAGTCAATCTTCTTCCTAGGACTGGAAAGGGATCAGAAGGGGCAAGGCATACCAAACTTCATGGGCACCACTGGGGCAGAGCATGATCTGGACCCCAGGCAACAGAAAGGCTCGTCAGAAGGTGTTAGTGTGTTAGGAATAAGTTATAAACCTCTGGCCTTTAGTTACTGAGTAACCAAAGATTGAATAGCAGATCTCTCGTCTGACCTCCACATGAGGAAAAGTCACGATCCTTGAACACTACTGCATGGTTGCCCGGAGCACCAGGAGATACGGTACCTCCTTCTGAAACACAAAGCTAGTGAGGCACTGTGTGCTGCAATTATAAGGCAGAAAAGCAAGATGTTTAACCCAAGAAGAGTCATTCGGAAAGAGGATTAATTCATGCTTGGTGTGATATGACCATCCTTGACCAATGTGCTGTGCAGCCCTAAAACAGATGTGTGGTCAGCATAATACTGCAGCGTTTGAAACCTCTGATGATAACATGACGGAGCGCAAGTGAAATGAGATGATAACCCGACTGAGCCAGGATGAGTGCGTCAGCTGTCGAACACTCGCAGCATGTGAGAGTGGGATGAAGGTGGCCACCATCTTCCACAGAAGAGATGAAGGAGCTTTTCCCAAGGAGAATCATAGAATGGTCTGGGTTGGAAGGGACCCCAAGGATCATAGAGAAGCTTATAACCAGAGGATAACCAGCCAGAACAGCAATGTGACGGGGAGAAATATGGAAAGGAGACATCTGCAGAGCCCATGCCTCCTCCAGGGAAGTGCTGCAGTCGTTCTGTGCCAAGTCTCTAATCACTACGTTTTTCTACCCAAGAGCCACCAGACCTCTCTGGTGATGGTCCTAGGTGCATTGGTAGCGGAGGACAGGAGCTGCAGCCCTTCTGACCACAGGATACAGCACTTTCTGACTCACTGGCTCTAACAGAGGTTGCTCTGCCACCTACTCCCCACCGCCCTGGCTTCTCCTGCAAAACTCCCATCTTTCTGCAGCAGTCCCAACCTCTGCTGAGCCATCTCATTCTCATCTACATGCTTCAAGTCCATAACAGGACAAGCTTGTATTCTACCCTTCTGCTTTTTTTCTCAGCTCTGTTTTCTTATCATCATTTGAGGGTTTGGATTTTGACTACACACATGTATGAATACATATAAAAAATCTAAAGACCTGAAGGATTACAGTTGTGGGCGAAGATTTAACTTTGAGTTTATCTATCTTCCTTGTTGTAGACAGGTTGCTATGATGATCATCACCTATTTCCAAAAGCTGTAAATGGAAATAGAATTTTTTTTTTGTCCTGTGGCCTTTTGTTTTCCAGACCCCACTAAAATTCCTTAGGCTAATGTCGCTCTTGTATACAGTCTATGCTGTACACAAATATACAGTGCTTATAGCATATGAAGTTTGTAGCATTTACAGCAGTGTTGATTCTCACATGTCTATGACAAGTCTCATGGCACCCATCCATACTTATCAATGTTCAGCTCCCGGTGATGAGGGATTGACAATAATTTTAGCACTAATTTTTATATATGCACCTCATCTTCATTTGTAAAAAATGCTTAAAATTATTGTTCTTATGATTTCCAAAGACTTGGATCATGAGAAGCTTATATTCCTTTTTTAAACCAATCCCATAATTGCTAAACCAACCTGGTGATCATCTGGGGGTTTGTCATAGTGTTTATTAATGTCTGGAATTTACATGTTGTGTTTATCATTTAAATTTTCAGCAACAAACCAATGACAAACACTGAGGAGTCATCCTTTTCACCTGTTTTTAGAAAGGAAGCTGAGGAAGACTTTGGTGGCAAAGGGAGAACAAGCCTGGTGTAACGTCCAAGCATGTCCCAGGTGTCCTCCTAACCCAGCCCTTTCAGCACAGCTGACAGCCTGAAAGCCTGTAGAGAATGATGCAGAGTAACACTCAGAAATTCAAATTTCA
>KL264192.1:2355-25176 GCA_000699545.1 Podiceps cristatus | reverse complement strand
AGTGTCTGGCCTTTGTCTCTTCCAGAACAAACCACCTACCCAACTGCTTCACCATTTTTAAGGCAGGAAAATCCCTTTAAGATGTAGTTCTCAGTGGCAGACTTGAAGTCCCTCATTGCAAGGGAGGCTGTGACTTCCTACTGTCATGAATGGTGCCATGAATTTTCTCAGATTCCTCAAAGTATGAACTGGAAAGAAACTGGATATCCACCTATACACTGGAATTCTGAAAATGTCCAGAAATAACCAGAAATAAAACCAAAGGGGGAGCTCAGTAAAAGTAATTTTTAGCTCCAGCAGATTTACTGGAGTCCCATCCGTCAGCACCATCTGGGAATTTGACCCGGCACAGAGCCCAGATGTTATCCCTCTTGCCCAAAGACCAACGTAGGAGCAGGAGCTAAAAGCCTGATCGCTTGGGCTATTTCAGACAGATTTCAGACAGATTTCCCTGCTTTCGGGATCCAGCCCACCTTGGAGCAGGGAGAGAGATAATCTAACCATGGAAAATTTTCTTATTTCCAGAATTTATTTATTTTATTATATAAAATTATGACATTAAGAATGAGGTCTGGTTGTTCAAAACCTGCTCTTTCAGTGCTGGACCTGAAGCTTCTCATAAGATCCAGGTACTATTCTTACTAAACTTGCTTAAGGTTTATGTGCAACCTAAACAATCCATGTGTTTCAGACAAGCAAACCCATTTCCAGTATCACTTGAGAACTAATTCACATGTGCTGGCATGTTCCATGTCAGATATCTGGGCTATTTTTATTAGTCGCATGTTCTTGAACGTGAGACCAGAAATTGAAATGTCATCTGCTACTTGATACTGATTACCAACTTTCTTGACATATATTTTCCTTTTAATATATTTCACATGGCTATGAAAAAATGCAAGAAAGCAACAACAGTCTTATTTAATAAACTGAACAGGCTTTGCTATTTTCATTTTTCCTAAGGGCCGAGGGAGTCCTTTCGGCAATTTCTCCAGTGCATTTTCCATGGTTTTCCTTCCAAATTGCTAACACTTTACTGGTATCAAGACGTCCCCACATCTTTTTTTCCTACCATGGATCTGCCTGGTGAGACTCTTTGCTCCACGGTGTTGATATGTATATGAACTCCAAAATCACTCTGAATTTTATGACTTACATGGTATTGCAGTGTTGTATCTAATAAATCATACATCACCTCATCTGGCATTTCTGCTTTCTAGAGTGCTTCACAACTCAGGGGACCAGGAATATGAAAAGATGCTGATGGAACCGCTCAGAGACTGAGCCCCACAAAGGTGGTTCCCAAAGTGTCCAAACAAGCTCATGGAGAGCAAAGTGTCTGGGGAATCTCCTGTCCTGACAGATTTGAATGCGCATCTGGACTGTCCTTCCCACAGCACAGACGTAGGCTGAGAATACACAGTTGTTGGATTAACAAGGATTTAAACAGCTCAAAACCAGAAAATGAGAGACGTAGCTCCCACCTGGTGTTCAGAGGCAAGGTCTGAATATTGGGCATGGCCCAGAAGCATTACCATAGACATAATCAGAGGTCTCCTGTCCACGAGGCATGTTTTGATGCAGACATTTTGCATGCAGTAGCATTCAACATATTACCCCAAAGGGGATGATTCCTGCCTCGTTGTTCTGCTCAAAGCTGGAGGTTATCACACAGTGATGTTCTGCCCAGATTTGAGCCACGCACACCCTCCAGCCTTCATGGTACTCCCCATGGGGCTGTGAGGCAGCTGGGACTCAGAGCACATCAGCTTCATGGTTGGTCCTCCAGATTTGTAGCACCCAAAGCCACTGATTGAAGGAAGCAAAGCCTGAGTAAGAGGAGCAGAGGAATCCAAGATGATCCAAATCCTCAGAGAGTCCCAAAGGAAAAAAGGAAGTTGGAAAGAAGCTAGCAATAAAAAATAATAGCAACAAAAAGCATTCCTTTAGCCCCTGGTCGTTAAAGTACAGCCAAACCTACTGTCATTGAAGATTTGCAGAGCCCTAAATTAAAAGAAAGCTAAAAGGCAAATAAATACATAAGCAGAATATTTAAATGGCATATCCGGAGTGTTCATTCAAGCCAAAGGACTATCCTCCAGTGTCCATGTTAGCCAAGCAACGTCAACAGAAAGCAGATAAGGTATCACATGAAGACAGGCTGCAGGGGAAATGTAAAGAACAGCCAAGGCATGACGGCAACCAGTAAAAAAAGGTGCATATCACAAAGAGGAAACCAACAGACTGGGAGAGAGAATGAAGAGAAACCTCACAAAGCCACCAGAACCGCAATATCCCAGTGTTTTTGTTAGCAGACCAGGGTGTGCTCTGCCTCGGAGGGCTCATGGAGAGATGTCGGAGTAGACTGGTTCTCCAGTGGTGACATAGCTGAAGCTCTCGCTACGACGGGGAAGAGGTTCTGAGAGGTGACAAAGGCAAAACCATGGCTCACAGTTGAGCACAGGCCACGTCATGCAAGCCAGGGTGCAAAGGCAGCTCATACTGCTTTACTATCTGCAGGTCTGGTCTCAGCACAGTAGTTCTGTGGAAGCTCAGAGCTTGTACCGTAAGCAGCCACTTCCTCAGCTCTATACCAAAATCCTCGTTTGGCCAAGGGACACCTGCAGAGCTGGGCTGGGTTAGCAGTGACCTTGCAGACAAGCAGTAATGGCAACCCAAGCCCCCCTATATGGACCATCCCACTGTCAGTCACATAAACACAAAGCATCCAACTCAAGACAAACAGTCAAACCCTTCTGTTTCACTCCGTTTGAGTCTCCACCAATGAAATACAAGAAAAACGGCCCAAAAGCTGGATCAGAATCGGAAAAAACATTTGAAGCTTACGAGAGTCCTTGTCATCCTGAATATATACAAAAAACAGAGATCATCTTATTTTTATTCATCTGACAGCAAGTAATTTTTTCCAAATGGATGATTCCTAAGTAGCTGTCACAATCCCAAATTAACTCACAACCCATGATCTATAAAACTGGGCAGATAAATCATTCAAGAACGCCAGCCAGGGTCTCCGTGGAAAGAGAAATGAATCTACAATATTTTTTCATCGATGAGTTCTGAAATCCGGTGACATGAGGGGTAGCCAAAAAAACCACTGTCCTGACAGCTAAATAAATATATTGTTCCTTTTCCAGTTACCAAAATTCAGATGGGGGTTTTGTTTTCCTTTGTAACCTTGTTTGTTTGCCATTAAAAATCATTGCCAATCATGAAAACATCGTGCAAAGTCTGAGTATTGACTGAATTTGAAAGGATCTCAAAATTAGATACATTTACAATGTGCCGGAATGAAGCCCACTTTGCAAAGTGAAAGAAAGCACTAGCCAATGAGATTTTACTATTTTTATGAGTGTATAGCTGTATGGGAGGTAGTAAAGCTGTGGATCATCACCTACTCTTTAGTCCCTTAATACGGAGGATGAGGGTGACGTGGTGATGAGTTGCTGAGAGGTTTCAGTGCGCGCTGTCTCAGCACAGCCCCTGAAGGATGCAGATCCAAAACTGCTTTCCCAGGATCCCCTCCAAGCCCTTACCCAGCTGGCAAGCTGGGGCTCGGGGTGGTTGCATGGTGCCTCTCAGACTGGTCTCTCTGAGCTGTTGAGTGACGGCCATGGAAATCAGAATGGCCAAATTCAGTTCTTACGGTGTTTGTTCCTGTCTCAGCAGGCGGAAGAGTTGAAATGTTGGAGTTTTCCATTCCTGAAGAGGTCAAAAACTTCTGCTGAGACATATGAGCAGTGTTGTTTTAAGGGGAAAACCATAATTATCTGGATCAGCCTGAACTCATGGTGTAAAGGACGGGTCTTGTACTTCACAGATCCTGGGGGCTGTCTTATCCCTCAAGGACAAAGGAGTTCAGGTTGAGTTGGCTTGACTTTTTGTCATTGTCATTCCAGTCATGAATCATGGCATCTCCGCCAGAGAAGAGACCGCAGTGCATCACAGATGACGTAGTCTAGTTAGGGCCCATCCAAGAGAACAGGGCATGAGCCATGGAAGTGACAGCTCCAAGAAGCATCAATGCAGATTGACCCAAAAATGTATCACTTTGCTTCCCAGAGGCGATTTGGAAAGGGCAAGGGGATTTGGTGAAAACAGTGTTTCATCAAAATATGTTTTGATAGAAAATATCTAGTGTTTGTGTATAATCTGCAATATCCATGCAGACACTTGTCCCAGTGTTGGGATGAAATGCTTGTCACTGCTTGCTGAAGGCCAAGTAAAACGGAGGTCCAGAGCTTCAGTTCTGATGTTCCAAAAATATGGGCTAACAGTCAAAAACAGCCCTGGTCACCCTCATTATGCTGTGGTTATGTAAATAGTAGCCAGAAATTTAGTAGCGAGCAGGAACAACTTTTTCTTACGTGTTTGATTTTTTGGAAGAGAAAATTCATCCAGGAAATCAGACTTGTGTAAACAAACCATGCTATCCCCAGACACACCCTTCCTTCTTCTGTCCAACCTTTTGAGTGATCTGAATCCTCAGGTTCACGTCCAGAAGTTTTTCAGAGCTCCACCTAGCCGGGAGCATCATCAAGTCAAGAAGGTGGTGGGGTCCTAGCTGCACCCTTGGAGGAGATCAAAGCCCTGGGCAGGGGTGAAGGTAGGTAACATGGAGGAGCAGCGATGCTGCTTGCATCCAAGCCTCACTGCTTTCTGTTCTTTGGACTTCACAGAAGAACACGAGCCTGGATGAGCCTGGAGAGAGGATGGAGTTGCTTAGCTAAAAGGTAGGTGTCTTCACCTAAGCATGTTGTTCACCGACTATGATGTCCCCAGTGCAACTCATGTTACCTAAACTAAGCCCCAGGTTAGGTCAAGTGGATAGCTCTTTAAAGACCCTGGTTCTCTTCATTGAATAAAAAAAATAAATAAAATAAAAAGGGGGAGCATGAGAGGAGGCAGCGACTAGCTTATGGAAACACAGACAACTCTACACTTAGGGGAGATGCCCACACACCTCCTCAAACCACAGCACTTTCCGGGGCCAAATCGAGACCAGCAACTGACAAAAAATTCCTTGCATTATGGTTCAAATCTGGAGATCATCATCCCAGACTGTTGAACTGTTCAGGAGACAGATCCCACTTTTTCCTCAATGTAACTGGCCCACTCCAGCACTTTCCTGATTTATCTGGTGTAAACCCAGTAGTTCTCTTCTTGTTCACCACCCTGAAGCTTGTCCCCATGCTTTTATATTCCAGCACAGAAAGGGAAAATGTAGATACCTCTGCAGTAAGGTCACAGCAAAGTAACTCCCTCAATAACTCTGCCAAGACCCCCGTATGAAAAATGGCATCTCCATGGGAGAAGAGGCTGAGCTTTGTCCCTTGTGCAGCAAATCTCACCTGGGAAGGAAACCAGTTCTCACTAAGTTGGATGGAAGGTGCCCATTACTCCACTTCTTGTCTTTCTCTTTGTACAAGTCTGGAGAACTGGCAATTTAGACTAATTACAAGGGAGGGATAGTCCAGGGTGCTAGCCCAGATCCCAGCTCTGCCAGAGCTGGCTGATCTCGGGCCAATTCCATGTCACCGTGTCTTCACTGAAGGAGGGATGAGTATGATGCGATGAGTCACAGGAGCAAGAACGTCCTTTTTGATGGAGTTTTCTGGGTAAAGAGTCTCACTAGGAGCCATCTCCTGCACCAACAAACCCCACAGCTTTTGAGCTGCCTGAAATCACCCAAAGGTCTGTCTTCAGCTACCAACTGTAATGAAAGACAGAATTACGAGGCAGAGTTTTGCTAAGGCATAATGGAGTCAAACCATTATCGGATTGGCCTTTCAGGTCAAGGCATAGAACTGGAAGAAGCAGAGACAATAGCTCATCAGCAGCCTGAGTGATCAACAGCCACACACAGGGGAAGTTCAGGTGATGGCCGTACACATAAGCCACTTACTATAGCTACGCAGCAGCTACCGAGTGACTTTTCCAGTATAGATGTGTATCTGTTGCACCTGAAAAGCAAAGGACTGACCTGTCTGCACCGTATGTCAGCTGTGCATCTCTGAGCAGGCGAGAAATATTACTGTTAATACCATAGCACAGACCCAGGGCCAAGTTTCTTGTCTAGCTGCCGTTAGAACTAGGCCTGAGGTAATAGGATGATTTAATGGTTTAATTGGGTAGTGGTTTCTAACCATTGACCTAAAAGTGCTTTTAATAACCTCTGAATCCACCTACAAACTTTCCAGGGTATTAAAATGATGAGCAGTCATACTGCATAGCTCCAAAAGCCTGTCAAGCTGTGTGTCTTGTCTTCAGTAGTTACCAACAGCAGATGGAGATCAAATTTAACTTGGACCTAATTATACAGAACCTCATGCAGGGATCCCATTAGTCAGCCAACCTGGAGCAAATCCAGGGGTCCTCCAGCAAGAGAGAGGTCATAGAATTGTAGAATCATTCAGGTTGGAAAAGACCTTTAAGGTCACCACGTCCAACCCAGCACTGCCAAGGCCACCACTGAACCAAGTCCCTAAGCTCTACATCTACATGTGACTTAAATCAATGTGATCCAATGTGATCCAGCTGGGATACAGCACACAGTCCCTCCAGACATGAAACCACTTAGGAATTTCCCCTGCTTGATTTGGCCAAAAATGCTCTGGATGCTGAGAAAGGGACAAGAGCTTTGCTCCTCTTCCGCCTACTTATGGCAAGAAGAGAGGGACCACGCACAACTCCTCTCCTATGCCCTTCCCACAATGAATGCAAAGGGAATCACTCCTGGCAAGGAAATTTCTTGCAAAGGGTCCAGCTGACCACGGCTGCCCTTTCCTGCCTGCTTGCACAAATTGCAGGGGAATAGGAGAGGGGGCAAATTTCAGAGCATTTGCAGTCCAAGCGTTTGGTGCCCTGATCCACCAAGACCTCACCCTTCGCCCAGGGCCATCAGCGGTGCAGGTAACGAGGCGGCTGCAGCCCCCGAGCCTTGCAAACAGAGTTTCTCAATATCAACTCGGAATGAAGGGGAGGAGGGAAGCAGAACGAAAATAAATAATTTCTGGCTCCTCTGAATCAAAGCCTGTTACAATCAAAACAGCCCTCCGTCTGCAGCCAATGCCCTGGGGCCTCGTTCGTCAAAAATTATACGTGTGCAAGAAGCCACAGGGAAAGTCTCTTCAACAGAGAAGACTCTCCTGGTGTCAAAGGGAGCTGGGGAATGCTTTTAATCCTCTATCTCTGTCTCAGGCTCTCCTGGAGCTTGTGTGGACTCTTTGTCCAGTGTCCAGCCTGGAGTGGGTTAATCCTCCAGCTCTTGCTGCAGAGCTCATAGCAGACCCTGCCCATGGGAATGATGGGCCGCCCGAAGGGAAAGGAGTATAAGGAAATGAGGATTTGGGGGATAAATTGAAATGGGAAGTGGACAAGAGAGCATTGAAGGAGGCTGGCTGGAGAAACCCTCTGCACAAATGCAGGCAAGGAGCCCTGATTTTGGTTTTTCTTAGAGTGGTACAGTGCTGCTGATTTCAGGGGAATTATTCCTGATTTACAGCAATATGAATGAGATCTGAAGCGGGTCCTCTGCTTTCAGGAAGCTTATGCACTTAATGTCATCAATCAGCCTCTATGCGTGTGTGTACGTGCACGTATAAACATGCATATGTGCATGCACAAGAATGTAGCAGTTAAAACAAGAAATCAGGAGTCACAGTATGAGAGGGTGAAGATGTCTGGGATTACACCCCCAAAAGTCACTGTTTTGTGCTTAATATCTGGACTAGATGTTTTCCTCTTTTCAAGATACCGACGTGCAAGCTCCACTTTTCCTTGAAGTCATCTAACAACTGTCTGCTCAGCGTTGCTTTTATCGTAGAGGTATTCGTGAGCCTCTTGTCGCAGGGATGTCATTGTGAGTACGAGCTGTGTCCTGGTGCTCTGGGGGATCTCAAGAGCAAGTCCTTTCCCACCATCGTGGGGAATCTGCTTGGAAAGTGGCTTCACAAGGAGGATGGAGCAGCAATTGTGCTAATGCCAGAGACCCCCGGGTGCAACCAGCTCTCCAGAAATTTCAGACAAACCTCTTTGTCACGTTGGCTTTGCTAAGAGGTTGGAGAGGAAAGAATTCATAGACCAGACTTGGCTACTTGGTATTTCAATTTCCTTTTTCATTCATACTTTATGTTGCTAATATAAAGACATAATTTCTTCGAGCCTGGATATAGCCATGGTCATATTATCTTGTGTTATTTTGCTCCAATGGACAAGTCATATTCTGCATTGTCTCCCTCTTTCTTAGCCCTCACATAACCCTTCAAAGAAATGAAAATTCAGTCCGACCCCTAATTACGGTGGAAGGGATACTGTAAGAAAAGAAGCGTGAGACAATGAGTAGGGAGACGGCTCCAGTGACATCCAGAGGTGCCTTCCCACCCCAGTGAGTCTGTGATTTTACATCAGCCACGAGTGATACCACAGTGCCCAAGATACAGGCACCACCCGTGCAGAATCTCTCAGGAAAGAAGCGAACAGAAAACATTTCCTCTTGGATTCTCCAGCAACGAGGACATTTACATAGAGTCAATTGGATGTTAATATTGTGATCTGGAAGAAAAAAAACGCAATAAAAACAGAAGCTGAGAACAAGCAAGGTGGGAACTGGAGACTGAATAACCTTTGAGGCAGTTACAATAGTCCCCCTTGTCTTGCAGCTGGAGTCTGGCCAGCAAGGTCACGAACAAGAAACTGCACACTCCCTGTGTGACATATATTATTTCATTACTTGGTTTTATTTAATGTGGCAATAAATTCATGTATCCTACATGACTGGAATGGTCTGAGGTCTTGCTTATTATTACTGCCTGACCGCCTAAAATTGCTAGTGCAAAGTGAAGAACCAGCTATAGCCAGATGTCTCACCATCTAGTCAATAGATGATTCAGCCCAATGAAGGTATGAAATTCTTACAAGGTGAACCTCTCCATGGATTACAGAGAGACCTCAAGACTTCTATTTGGCCAAGATTACGAGTGGGACTCAAAACAGGACGATTAGTCCTTTGGTCTGCTGCATCGCCAGATTTGCCTCAAACTTGTGAGTGTGGGCAGTCATGCCTTGCCCAGTCTCGCGTGTAGATAAAGTCTCATTTGAAGAAAAGAAAGGAAAATTGGCTTTGTAGTCAGTAAAACTCAAAACATTTAAAGTTACACTAATAGGATTTGGGGTATGTACTGTAGAGGATTCATGTTTATTGATGTAATTGTTCTACACTCTCCAATTTTTCTGTGGTATCTCAATAGGTAAGGGGCTCTCAAAGCTTGCAGAGAGAGGTGTGAAATATATTCTCTTACAAGCTTCCAAATATTTAATGTCTCCCTGTTCACCTATTGTTTGCAGTATGCCTTTTAGTCTGTGCAACATCTGCAGTGATCTGTGATGAAAGAGTCATTCTTCCATACATACCAAACAGGATATTCCTGTCCAAATTTAAACTTCTATAGGGCAGACCTCTGTGTCTGCATTATTTTGTGACTCCTTTTATAGCCCTTGGAAAAAAGACAGATTCTGCTATGGTATGTTCCACATGACTTATTTTAAACGCCTGCCTCAGTGCGAAACAACGCTCCCTCCACATTGCCCGTAAAGATGTCTCGACTGGTGTAAAGGAGAGTACTTGTACAGGCAACTCTCCACAGTTCCTAAATCAGTTCAGACCTGAAACAGACTTATCTGGAGGCGTCAAAACTGAGCGGTCAAACAAAATTTCATGAGAACCAAGCAGAGAAGTTAACTTGCCGATAATTTAATGGATTGACTCCAGCAACTGAAACCCTCCTGGTAATACTCACAAATGGTCCCGTGTGTTATAGACAACAACAAATGTCACAGAACTGAAAAAACAAATCCTATTTATGCTTGAAGAGCAGATTGACCTGTGAAATAAGCCCAGCTCCAATTGCAGAGCACAGGACTGCTCCACACATCACCTACACACGCGTTTGAAGCCAGGACAGCAGAGGTGTGAAGCATCATTGCCTCCTCTCCCAGACCTCTTGACAGTGGTTAGATCACTTGGAAAACCTGCTGTGTATCCATAGACCTCGTTAAGGCTGACTTAAAAGATTAAATTTTTTAATTGTTGGTAATCATTGACTTAAAACGAGGGTTTGATGAAACTTGCTACTTGTACACAAACTTTTCAGCGTCAATAAACCAAGGCCTGTTAAAGAATGGCCTAAGAAAGAAGAATCCCATCCACTCAGCTGCCACTTGTCCTCTGGATGTCCTCTGCAAAGGTCTCCTTCCCCACCAGCCGTGAAGAGCCCACCAGCTGCTTCAGTCCCAGCTCCCTCCTCTGCACGGGGATCAGACCTGCCAGTGAGCAGCGGAGGATCCCAGCCAATGCAGCAAGCCATGGCAATGAAAGGGAAGAGGGATCCCACCTAACAGACCTGCAGCTCGGTCCAGGAGCACTGCTGTTGCTCTACCAATAAATGAAGTATCTGAGTGCCGATATCACAGGCCACACACCTAAATAATGGCAGTACAGCTGCTGATAAGGTTGGTAAGAGACCTTTTGCCTTCCTTTCCTGCCACAGCTGAGCATGGTGCGATAAACAGCAGTAGAAAAATTACTCCCCGTGTTGCTATGCCTCCTGAATAGCTGGTATTGATGATGGCTAATTGATCTTGATGATGATCAGGGCAAGATCCTAGCTAAGCTACATGCAGTTGTCCCGAGGATGCCTAAGAAGTAGCCTCGGAGTTCATTAGCTCCCTAGGAACTTGCAGGTATTACCACCAACCCCAATAGTTTTGAGTTGCCTCAGCCCCCAGACCGAGCAAGAGCGTGAAGACACAGCACGTGGGAGGGCTGCTCTGCCGTACATGTCCCAGTGCCGAAGCGTGTTCCAGCACTGCCAACCTTCCAAGCTTTCCTGTCTCTCGATGCTGCAGAGCCAACTTTTCTCTGAAACACACGGATTTCGGTGAGTTCCTATTGGGAAGGAGGGAGCAGTTACTGCCGGAGATGGTTAAAAGTTATGGGCTTGAGGTCACCTCATCTTCAACGTCTGAAAGTTGACAGACAGGGCAGGCTGAGAGGACCGTGGCTTGCTGTGGTGAGCACCGCTGTGCTGAAACCAGCATGTCCTACTGGTCCTTGGTCCTAGGTTTAAGGAGGAATTGAAGGGGGAGATGACCCCAGAGCATAGACAGTTTGGCCTCTGGTGGATTTAATAATATAAACCACACAAGAAATCTGGTTCAGAAGTCAGGGTAATGCTCTGAGAGACCCAGGGCTTCTAACACTTGCCTGTTGCATCCTCACAAAAGCTCAGGTAACGGCTCTGTGCTGCAGCTTCCTTCCCTGCCTTTGCTCCCTTTTTCCTGCTCAGATTGTTCGTCGCCTTAGGCTGCTGCATTACAGTAACAACAGCCCCCCATCTTGTTTGGAGACTCCTCCTGCCAGTTGTAATTCTGAGGTACGTATAGCCTTACAATAATATCACATAACGTAATACATCGTTATATATTATACCATTATTCTAAAAATAATAATATACTGTGCAAGGCATGCAGCGCCATGCCAAAACGCTGGCTTTTAGGCTTCCCACAGTATTTTAATAACACACTGAGTCACACTGGCGTTTCAGCTAAAGCAAATTGCACTATTAATGCACATTGTCTTCTTCTCACTTGCTAAGTAGAGCTGTCACAACGCACTGAGCTCAACGTCCTTTTGTCCTGAAGCATAACTGGGTTTTAGCACAGGGAGTCATTCCTGGCAAAGATTCGTGCTCGAGCTTTGCTTTGCCTTTTCTGCTTTTCCAAGTGAAACATAATCTACAATCATCTTTTCTGCTACTTGAAGGATATTATTTGGTGGATGTGGTTTCCAACGTATAGTTCAGTGCATGATTTAGGACCTGATCCAAAAGGCAGTAAAAGCCACATAAAAACTCCTACGAACAACTTTAGCAAGCTTGGAGCAAGCCCATGGATTGAAAAGGAAAACCTCTCTGGGTGTTGCTGCAACTTCCCGTCTACCAAGAGCAGCCACAGTATTTCACTCCCACTGATTAGATCAGAGAGAGCAAAATACCTTACAGGAGCTATTTAAATCCTCCACATGACAGGAGAGAGTGGGTATTTTCTTGCTTTTTCCAACTCCAAACTCATCTGTCATAAAGACCTGCTCCAAATAGAAAGAGGAGCCGCCAGCCTTATCTTGGAGGCAACAGCCCATTGCAAGCACAAGGAAAGGTCAGATTATTTCGGTCCCATCCCTATGTCTGTAGTCACATACCAGCATGTGGATTCTTCGATTTGCAGATATCTCAGTTATGTATGCAGAGACACGCTGACAGGAGTGACATCTGGGACCCATTTTTGGTGCCCTTGTAACACAACGGAGACCCTGGCAACCTGCCAGCTCCAACGTAAATGAAAGCGAAGTTCTGACTTTGGAGACGAGTGCTTAACCATGTCTATTTGGCCCTTGCTTATCCCAACATAAAATACAGAATATTGCTACCTGGATTTACGTTGACACAGGCAGGAATGGGATTCGGCCATCTAAATATACAGCAGGTTTGCACGAACTCATCACCGACAAAGGAGTGGGAAGAAAAAAAGTAATGTAAGCCTCGAGTCCCTTGCAAAAGGGTCATTAACATTAAATTGGAGTCAAAACATCGCTGAGGTGTTTCAAGGGTCCAGTCGCACCTCCTAACACATTTCTGAATCCTCTAAAAGCGTGAGAGGATTTCCACAAGAACAGGATGCATATGATGGGGGAAAAGACAGACTAAACTGGTATTTGTCCCACTCTCTGGCTAAATAAAATGTGCAAGCAAATACCTTTGGGACCTACAAGATGACATCAAGCATGCTCATACTGGAGACTACAGCATCAGCAAACCTAAACGTTTCCCTTCGCTCGTGCGCTGCTGGTCTCCAGAAACATTGTTGTCTCATGGTGAAATTCTCCACGGTGCAGACGAAGGACAGATCCATCCCTGGCTGTTGAACATGGTGATCTGATGCATCTCACAGCCCCAGGACCCCCTATCCTACCTCACTGCTGGTGGGGCAGTCTGGGAACCCTGTACTCCGCTGGCTTCTCATTTTCGTTCCCAGTGCCAGTAGTGGGTTACTGAGGCACTCCAGTCTGATCTTCTGTGGCCATTGGAGTGTTGTGTTGTGTTCCTTAGTGATGTTCTACTCTGTTCTCATCCGTTATAGGGCTGCACATGTCCTCCAGGAATATTTAGGCACCTGGCTGGACCAGGTCATTCACTCCTCTGAAGTTCTTCAAGAAGGACTTTTCTGGCATCTGAAGAGCTCTTCAGCTAATTATCAATAAAGGTTCACACCAGTTGCTGTAATATAAGTTTCTTGTGCCATTTGAGACCCTCTGGTACCCAAGCATCATGACAAAGACAGACGATATGACACAGGAGACCTACTAATTTCTAAACAGGGAGCTGGAGGCTGGGGGAAATACTCCAGCATGTCTCCAATGCCTCTGGGCAACTGAACCCCGTCTCTGAAGTCTGGCTTAACTTCATAGAATCATAGAATGAATTTATTTGTAGAATCGTAGAATTAATTATAAATTGCCTTATTGCAATTCAATCCATGGGTTCTTGCCTAACGTTTCCTGTACTCTCATACCAAACAACATTGGTAGAGTAGCACTGAAGTTCGGGGCAGGTAGATCAGAGCCTTTGCAGAAAGGCTGAGGGGCTTTCTCATAAAAAGAAAAGCAATATTTTCGGCCCCATTTAGTAAAAAAGGTCACACCAATGCCTTCATCCCTTGTGCTTTCAGCTATTTTGCCAAGACTCACTTGCTGTCAGGTTCCTGTTATGGCAGGATGATTGCAACACGCAGGCAAAAATAAGATCTTCCTCCCATTTTCTACAGCAAAGTTCTCACCGTGACATGACCACACAGGGCTGCAATACCTACCAGAGGGACAGAAAACTGACCAAGACCTGGAGCATTGGACTCAGATGCAAGCATTGGACTACAGGGATGTTCAGGCAACACCAGGATTGGAAATATGTAGGTCAAATTTGGTGTGGAATCAGTTTTGGCCTTAAGGCTGTCCTGGGTCCTCCTTTACAGTCCTGTGTGTCTGAAAGAAAGGGAGATCATGCACACAGGTCATCTGTTCTCACTTTGCTTCACGCTAGCCCTTGTGCTGGACCAATCTAGGCTCATTTTGATTAATAAGATGGGATTTAGCATTGGTAGACATCTCCAACATCTGTCAGTACTCTGGGCCTTCTCTACAGCCAACAAAGACGTACAAAGTAGACTCAGCAAGATTCCTGAAATAACTCATCCCTCTTTAAACCAACATCTAAAATAGGTCAGATGAATCACACCTTCAAATTGCTTGTTTTTCTTTGTGGAGCATAAACGGAGCCCATGGTGACAGCTCAGCTGGACATATCTGCCTGCGGACATCTCAGAGAGGTGATGTGGGTTGCACACAAACTGTCACACAAGATTTCCTTCAGAAGAACAATTTTTTTTTTTTTTTTTTGCGTACTAGACTGCGAGGTACACCAATTAGTGGTGAGCACGCTGGAAGAGATATAATACTTTGTGCTTCAGAGCTTGCATCTTTGATTTTGACTTTTGGGAGACAGGATAGCATTTCATCCAAGATGCAAATTATTTTGCTGCTTTTTCTTCCAGTGTCTCGCACCCTGTGAGAGACAGAAGCCTGAAAACACAGGTCAGATCCATGATGTTTGTTCCTCTCTCATCTCAGGTAAATCAAAGTGTTGAATGCCCTGAGCTGATTTGGAGAACGGAAAAAAACCTGACAATGCCCAGAGCTGTAGCTGTTTTCTGCATGCGATGGGTCTGGTTCCTTCTGGTTTTCCCCCGGTGTGGGACCACTTGCCATGGACGACAGTATCTGAAACTTCACAAGTCTCCAGACACAAGACCTCACACTTTTTAAGTGGTGGCACCAGACCTAGTTTCCGTGTGAAGATTTCTCAGGTTTCTCTTTTAATCAAGCTCTTCTGCATTCCTGGAAAATACATTTCTACTCCAAGAGGAATATGGGATTTATTTGCCAAATGCCCAAAAGTACAATTCAGCATTTAACTATTGCCCACAACAATTCGGCTTAACAAGATGCTGCAGTAGTTTCAGCAGCAGAGCAAAGAGAAAGAAGAAATTCAGCCTTTAGTAATACTCCATTTCACTGTGGTAATCTTGTAATGTGGGGCAATAAAAAGTGAGGCATTTTGGAGGCGGAAGCTCTGCTGAGGAGATTATTAGAGTCAGGAATATAAATCCTTAAAACCCGTTTTCCAGCTCTGTTTGATGCAGGGTCAGCCTGAGCAGCAATGATGCCTCTCTTCTGTCCTCCACGCAGCGATGTCCTCATGCATAAGCTGCTCCTTTCCAGCACATTAAGATAATAAAGATGGACATTTGCTGATGTTGTTTTTCACCCACGCCTTGGAGATGGCAGATCCGTACAGCAAAGCAGCGTGCGGCAGGCGGTCATGCTGCTGATGTCTGCGAAATCATTATTACGCTGCCTCTCACCGTGCCACTCCTAACGTCCACTTAATGCCTCCAACGGCAGGAGTGGGACATCCAATTATAGTCAGTCCTGGAAACCTCATCTCCCAGCCAACACACCCGCCCGAACAGCTCTGACCTGTCATTCTCGTCACATTTGTGCCCAAAGAGCTCAGGTGGGACGGGGAGGTCACCACTCGGGTGCCTACAGCAGCATCCAGCCCCCCTGGCCGTGCTGTCTCACACCTTCTGCACTCAGACTGTTCCGCTTCTGCCTCTGCAAATGTTTTCAGACTGCATATTTTAGTCAACAACAAGGTTTTCTGGCAAAATCCTTCTACCGTAGCATCGACACCCCAGAGCCACGCTCACCCCCTAACTTCTGTTTCATCCCACGTCCCAGCTGCCATCCTGTTTCACTGCACTTTGAAACTCTGATTTGAATGCAATTTAATCCCCTTTCCTCCCTCTTTGCATCACTTGCACCCGGAGGACATTTTCCTCGTACTCGAAGTCAGATACAAACACAAAGAGGAGGTAGGGGATGGGACCAAACCTTCACGTCACCGGTGGGTGCTGAATGGGGTCATTTTCTCAGGGGGCACAGAAACCCCCTTCTCCGTGTCGTGAATCCTGATTTTGGATCCTGCCAACTACATCCATTTGTTGCAAAATGAGTGATTTAGATCACTTAAAGAACCACTGTCACAGTGGTTCTTTAAGCAAAAGCAGATTTAATATGATGTTGTAAAAGTGTGACTTCAAGTTCGATGGCAAGGTTCACTCTACTAATTGGAAGATACTTGCAAAGGAAAATTGCATTAGAATTGAGTTAGAATGAATCACAGAGAGAGCAGAGATGCAAAAAGGGTAAGGAAGACTCTCCTGTTGAGTGAGGAGGTTGAGAGTTGACCCCCTTCCTTTCTAAACTCCTTCTCAGAGAGGAGCCTGGGTGCAGCTAGGTCCAAACTTAATCCCAAACTTGATCAACAGTTTATGTCTAAAGGATTATATATGAGAGGTTTATAATAGCTGCATGGATTGGTAATGTTTCATTAGTATCAATTCAGCATACGATCCAAGTTACCAAGGCAAAATCAAAGTTACCATACTACAAGGTTATGCGCGATATCCGTCACTTACTAAAGATTTACCATTGGTGAAAGGTTTCTCTGCCTTGAGGAGCGACCTTGAAAGGTGTCCCAGCTCAAGGGGAGATCATCGCCACGCAGCCACGCAGGGAGAGATCAAAGAAGAATCACTTAAGCTCTCATATCTATGGGATAAAGCGGTTGGCTCATAGTCAAATTACTTGCGATGGAAAAGGTATGCATCAGACTCCTTGTGCCCACAACTTTCTGTGTTCCTTGATAAATGAGTCTTGGAAAAGCCACCCGCTATTTATGTGTTAATCGCATGATCGGTGTTCCAAGCTCCTATGCGCTGAAGCTCACTGTGTCACTCTGCTCCTTTGCGGGTTTTCAGAGAACAGAGCAGTTCTTGGCCCGGCCAGGGCTCAGGCCTTTGCCTCCTTTGGACTTTGTACCAAACTACTGCTAGTTTGGGCATGGGGTCGAGTGCACCCGTCAGATGCCCCCTGCCAATGCATGACGGCCCCGTATTGATTAGTCTTATGGGGCCAGACAAGCCACCCAAAAGCAATGGCCCAGCATCGGCCACAGGACCATGATTCAGACAAACCACTCAGAGTGCGTTCAGTCGTCCAGGGCCTCCCACAACACCTCTCAGTGCCTCATGGGAAGCATCCGACAAAGGGAAGAAATGGTCCAAGTAACCACCCCACTCCATCCCCAGCACACATCCAGACCATGTTTGTCCTCCCCATCCCGCCAGCTCAGACTCCATGCTCTTGCTGCTGAGGTCTGGGGCACGTAGGAGCATTCGCGGAAGCTCTGTGTAGTGGAGGTACAGCTGAGTGGCTTTGAGAGAATCCTGTTTATGGTATTAAGCATGAACCAATGACTTCTCCCTACAACATCAGCCTCCGAATTTGTGCAGAAGACGACAATATGGCAAAATTCAGAAAGTGAAATTGAAACCTGCTCATCATTCTCTCTGGGTTAAAGGAATAGCCCAGATATTGAAAAGACTTGGTAAAAATATATTTGGGGTGTGCTGCAGAGGGTATGAATAAATACCTGCAGTATCCTATGATCAACATCATTGACCTGGAGCCAGCTTGACCAGATCACCCACAGCCTGGACGAGCTGCCTACACGTAACCAAGAGCTGGCTGCAAAACCACCAAAAGCTTTAACCACTTTGTCTTGGTTTTTTCTGCACCATCCTCACCTGCCATGAGCTGGATTCTGGCTGCTGTCACCTCACACCCCATCCTGGGCCTAGAAATGAGAGTAACACAAGAGACCAGCTCCTCCAGCAGCTCCATTTGCTGGGTTCCTTCTCTCCATCAGCTCCTCTCCAATGTGACAAGGAAAAAAAAAAACAAACCAAAACCAAAAACAACAGCCAGAAACAAACCAGCATTATCTCCTGGGTGCCAGCTCCTGGTTGTACAAATGAACATGATGCACCTCTCAAATAGTCTCTTCCTCTAGGAAACGTCGCTCTCTCCAAACGTGAAACCACTCACTGCACACAAATCCCTCTCCTGAGGGTGAAAATCCAATTGCAAGGAGCACAGAGCCAGGCTGATAAGTACCATGAGGTTCCTCTCCTTTGCTGGCAGGGAGAGGTTCCTCGCTGCCCTCTCTTGGCTTCAGGTGACTTTCCTGTATCCTGCAGAAATATCTCAGCTTTCCACCAAATCTCAGCTTTCTACCATTCGAGCCTGTCCAGAGAGGTGTAAAAGGGCAATGGGACCATAAGGAGTCAGGAAAGCGTCTGGCTCTCTCCCACACCTTCTGCAGATCCCAGGGCCAGGCTTGATTTCAGCTTCAGGACATGAGTAGAGCATGCCTGAGGAGCAGCTGGCCACACTTGCGTGGTTTTTGAGAAAACAACACAATACTGAATCCCAGCTGAGAAGCTCCACATGTCTCTCAAATCCATCTGTCCTTGACTCCACTGACTATAAAGGAGCAAATCTAGTCAACTGGATTAATTTCCCTCGAGTTTCCAAAGTTTGGTGTTCACTTTGCTTTTGTGCCTCCCATGAACTTGCACCAGCTTTCCCCAGCATCCCTGCACAGACGGGCTCTGCATCAGACCGCAGGTCGCAGAGGAGGAGAAGAGAGTGGAGATTCAACAGCAAGGGGAAGGGTGCAAGATCTGGTGAAGATGAGGTGGAGGAGGCAGTTATTCAAGCAAGAGCAAGAACTGACCCAAGTCTGGAGGAAGAGGAGAGCTAAGGGAACCACGGGGGTGCAAGGAGGTGAGAGAGCCAGATCAGCCATGGAGGCCATCAAAACCCTATGAAGCTCCTAGAAAATAGGGTTTTAGATGCCCCATCCCTGGAAACACTCAAGGTCGGGTTGGATGAGGCTCTGGGCAACCTGATCTAGCTGAAGATGTCCCTGCTCATTGCAGGGGGGTTGGACTAGAGGACCTTTAACGGTCCCTTCCAAGCCAAACCATTCTATGATTCGATGATTCCAAGAAGGCACGTTGTCAAAAAAAAAAATGCATCCTCCCAGGCTTCTCGCTTAGGAGATGTCAGTCTCAGTCCTTTGTCAGCTCCTTTCAACATTTGCAAGGAAATAGCAATGGGATATTTCACAGGGATGGGACAGGAGGCTTCACTTCGATATCCTCTAAATGTATTTCAAACACTTCCTTTTAATTAGAGTCAGCAGGCAATCAGGCAAGGACATCTGGGTAATTATTGAATGCACTGTATTTATATATGTGTGTGTACGTACGTACATATGTATGTACATTTTCAAGACATGAGAAAGAAGAAGAATCCAAGGCGAGCTGGTGTGCTTCAGAGACTGAATGTCAAAGTACAGCAAGCGAGTGAATGAATCGGAGGACAAAGCACCGAGGATATTTATTGCTTGACGGATCTCTGCTTTTAAGAATCAAAGGAAATGTCTGTTGTGCCCCAAAGACTTTGCCACCCCAGAACACAAAGATTCATGACCCACCGCTGAGACTGAATTTGATAAAAATATACCCAAACATTGCCTTTCCCATGGGACCGAGGCATGAGGCTGGATGGGTTTCCTTAACCCCATGGTCATGGCAGACTCCCTGCAAAAGGATTCAAGCAGAAAAGTGCTCACAGTGGGCTCTGAGCCTGGAAAAAGTCAGGATTCAGCTTTTTCATTCCTCGATGGTTCATCAGGGTCCGTTATCCCCACAGATCCAGTCATGCTGTAATGCAGAGGATGCCCAAGTGATCCCACGGCAGAGGCTGGTGGGACCTCAGTGTACTGAAAAGCCTTGGGAAGCAGGACTATTTCATTGGGGATATTTTCTTGGGTGTCTTCATGCAGGATGAAGGCCTGATCTGATCCTACTACAGGGCTTTATTCTCCCTTTCCTGCATTTTACCAGCCCTGCCTGGACATACTGCGTGTCCCCGGCGGGGTGTCTCTCCATCAGCACGCACAGCGTCTGGCAGAACAGCCCTTCCCTCTCCCTCCAGGCTTCTGAATGATACAGAAATTTAATTATGGGCACTTGGCAGCTCCTCCCCTGACCCCTCAAGGGTCTTTTTATCAGCCCAGTGCAGGGCTGATGGGTTGCAATGTATCGGCGAGCTCAGCCGGCCCCGTCTCCGCCGGCGCAGCCCTGGCACAGCCGGCTGCTTCTCAGGACGTGCAGCATCGCTGCACTCGCAGCGGATTGACGGGGATTTATATTTCAGCTATAAAACTTTTGTGGGCATTTCCCCCCTCCTCTCCAAACCTCCACCAACCACAGATTGAAAAGTGCAGAGTTTAATATTCTCTCTGATGCTAATTCCACGGTGAAGATGGAAAATTCAATAACTTCTGCGTGCTGTAAATTCAGCTAAACATATTCCACATTCCAGCCGCGGGGAGGAAAGCTCCCCGCCTCCCACCACCCCCTTCTCCTCTCTTTTCTCTCTCGCTCTCCCTCTTTCCGTCCCTTCATCTTAGCTCCCGTCCATCCCATTCCCCCCTCTGCAAGAAAACCAGCTCTGTCTGCACGGATCCGACAGCCAGAATTGATTTAACAGATAATCTAATCAGAAATTATTTTTATTTAGTAAAAAAATGAGCTGAGAGGATATAAAAATCGCTCTATCCCCAGTGCCCCTGCATTCAATCTAAGGGTGAATTTATCCCTGTTGCAAAAGCAGCACAGTTGGTGCACCCGAGGTCTGCCCATTTCCTCCTCTTTTTATAGTTGTGATAAATGTTGTGAACTGGGCTTGTTTTGGTTTTCTAAAGCCTTTTTCAACCTTTTGTGTGTGCGTGTGTGTTTTCAGCAGGCTCTGCCATGTGCAGGGCAGAATTTCTGGGGGTGGATGGCTATTCTGTCGAGCAGGATCTGCAAAAATGCAGTTCCCTAAAGGACAGATCCTTTCCCAGGCCAGAAAACATGAAAGAGAATCCCCTTTTTCTCCCCTTCTTACTGGAAAAAAAAAAATTAAAAAGTAAAATAAAAATAAAAAGCATCATTAGATTAAAAGAAAAAAACCTCTTCAGAGTGAAGTTCAATCATTCACCAAAAGCAGCAGACTTTCACCTTAGATGGCCAATTTTTATTTCTCTTCATTGATACCAAAGTTGTTCAGAGATGATGGCTCATACCAAGGTTGTCCGAAGAAGCTCTACGAGAGTTGGACTTTTTGTTGCATTTATCTGAAGCTTTGCCTCTGTCCTCACTCTCCTCTACCTGAAGATATTTTGGGGATTTATCAAACTGATCATCATGGAAGAGGTTGCTTTCCCATCACTTTTGTTACTTCGAAAGGCGTGGGAATCTCCTCACCCAGCGCTTTGAGACCAAAGTCCAAAGACGTAAAGATCAAGGATGGGATGATGCTGTCAGCACCAGGGGCTTTATTCCTAGGGGGGGAAACCTCAGGTGTGGACCTGCAGCAAACTCGATTGACTGTCAGTCTCCAAAGACATGTCCAAATGACACTAATGCTAAAATGCAAATTTTAAAAAATCCCTGAAGGAATTATTTACTAAACATATTAATATTTGTAGTTCCAAGCTCACAGTTTTTGTCTCCTGAGTTTGGCAATACCACAGCTGAAATATATACCAAAACACAATCTGCTTCTCTTCACTTACGCCATTTATTTCCTCATTACACTCCACATGGATGCAAACAAGCAAGACTCGCCTTGTGTTGGGATTCGTCACTCCAGGAAGGAACTATAGGAGAGAAAAAAACCTCCTTCCATAGAGAAGGGAAAATCAAACCGGAGCTGTTTCTCTCCACCTCAGCACACCACAACTACACGTGGGGCAACGACTGATGGATGCTTTCACCGGTGGATTTATGAGTATGGAGTCACCAAACAGGAGCACGTGGGCTCGTGTTAAGCAACTTTTGTTGCTATAAAGAAATTAATGCTCCTACTATCAAATCAATTCTAATAAATCTCACCTTTCTATAGCCATGGATTTTTTTTCCCCCAAGACCAGCCCCAAGTACTTCAATCACCTCACCCCCAGACTAGCACAAGCCATGGGAACTGCTCTTGCTTTCTCCCAAGCAGCTCATCACTAATGTCTGAGCCTCAGCACATCTTTCTTGGCAGTTTTTAAAGCATACTCTAATATTTAGTGCTAATGTTTCACTTGCATATTAATGCCTCAAATTTTATTACCCCGTGATCATAAAACCCCAGCTGCTGATCGCGGCCCCAGCCTTCGTTATTTTACCCTGCTGAATTCCTGGGACTAAGTCCAGCGTTGCTTAGTATAGTTAGTCACTCAGTTGGTGTGTGGAGACAGCCCTCTACAGATTGTTGGCTAAATTCATTTTACTCACATAAAATATTTTGCTCCGCTGCCAGCAAGCTCTTTTCCTCCTGCGGCCAAAATCTCCAGGGCAGCCGGGAAGGCAGCGTGGTCGGACACCAGGTCATGGGGATCAGACGTGCCTATAGCCAGGCCAGCTTTCGAGTACAGGTTTGCAAGCCTTGTTTTATTTGGGGCACAGCATTTCTCCTTCCTCTGCCCCTTCCACTGCTCTTGCTGAGCAGGAGAGCCCTTACAAGACCCTACCGTAGGAGCAAGAGGGGAGAGAAGGGACCAAGTCCAGCCGTAGGGCTTCCTGAGGTTTCTTCTGATTTTGGCGTAGGATGCCCCAGTGTTCGGTGGAGTTTCCTTTACATCCTGCCCTTCTATTCTCCCTGTCATTTTAATTAGACATAATGTG